>LPNX010985177.1:166707-322929 GCA_001517045.1 Pseudotsuga menziesii
TCGAATCATATACCTATTTCCATTTTAATTACACCTTAGTTTGTAATTAGCTAATTAACAATCATTACTAAAGATAAGCATAGTCTTGTTAAAATTAATTAACATGATTAACACATAATTAATTTAAGGGATCAAGTTACTATCAACTTATTTAACCTTGTAGTTGCATTTTAACCCTTAGTCCTGGCTAATTAAACTCATTAACAATCAATCAAACATTATAATCAATTGCATTAGTCACTACCTAGGTTAACCATTGCTTTGTTTAGTATTCAACCATAATTAATTATTAATGGACAATAATTAACCATTAATCAACATTATTAACCCTAATTATCATTATTAACTTTAATCGACATTATTAACATTGATCAACAATAGTTAATTACTAAATGACAGTAATTAATATTAAGCGACACTAATTGACATTATTACTCAACAATATTTCATGTAATTCATAATATGTAGGCGAGTTATGTAAGCATAGCTACTGCTTACATTCCTCACGTAAGTACACTAAAAGTAATAATTGACATACATCAATCATAATCAAGGAACTTATTATTTACCGACACATGTTTTAGCATAGTTTACAAGTTATGATCCATTATCTTACTGAAATCCATGTTACGACAATTCATACATCACTGATTTACGACACATACTAACCAAGGGTTTTAC
The DNA here is from genome assembly GCA_001517045.1 of Pseudotsuga menziesii. Taxonomy (NCBI): domain Eukaryota; kingdom Viridiplantae; phylum Streptophyta; class Pinopsida; order Pinales; family Pinaceae; genus Pseudotsuga; species Pseudotsuga menziesii. The sequence goes on from LPNX010985177.1 coordinate 167,389, forward strand.
ACACCTACAGTTAGATCTTGTTTTCACCCCTACTTCACGCTACATCTATCTACCTACATCATTACTAACTTCCACATCCTATCCTGTCCTCTGCTGGACTACCCTGGAATGTCAAGTCATGACCGGTTCCAGCTAGAACCCGTAAGCGGAAGTGTCGACCACATCGACCAAGCTTCCCCAGCAGGCAACCACCAGTCATCATCACACACCTTGGGGAGCGCGTCGTCGGGGATAAACGGTGGGTAAAGCCTCCACCCCCCCTAATGGAACAAGGGACTATGTCTACTTGACATAAAAACAGCGTTGCACTTGTACTCGGTCTGTCATCGTATAACCGATCTGGGCGGTTGAGTTTCCTGGAACTCTACCCCACCCATGTCATAACATACATCATAATAAACAGCATAATAACCATACGAAAGTAAATAATGCATCACTCGCATACCATTTTATCTTTCGAAGTCCATGTCCCCGAGGCCCTCCCACCTCGTAGGATCCAGCTATCACTTAGCCATTTCCACCTGTAAGTCAGCCCTTGACATACAATATAGGATATCGTGCATAATCCTCGATATGTACACATATATCTCATCATAACATGACAACAATAAACTCATTCATTCACCATGCACCTGGCATAACATTCATTATTTCAACATATATCTGTAACGGTATCCACGTACCCATCATTCAGTAATTTCCATATATTTGACATAATTAACACATGATACATATCTAAACATGACTACTAACCATAATACTATCATCACACACACACACATATATATATCGGCAAAATAATAGAACCATATGTCCACAGTGTCGTCAAACCGACGAGGTCTCACAATCAAACAAATACAACATATAATAGTAGTTCAGGTAGAAATGTCAAAACAAGGTGTTACAGACAATAAAGATTGAAGGTGTTAAGATCAAATGACTAGAAATGTTTCCACCCAGTAAAAGTTGTAGGAAGGTCAATATGTGAAGAAAAAGATGGTCTTGTGTACGGTCACCTCATTTTAAAGGGATCCTATCGACAGGATATTCTAAGACAAGTTCAAAAGAGGCATAAGTGACAGGTAATTGAAGGACCTGATGGCATTGAAAAAATTTTGTAGGAAAGAGTCGGCTCCACGGCAGAAATTGCCCTCCTAAAACCTAAAAGTTTGTTGTATTGAACATGTGAAAATCGGGAAAGACTCCTAATAATTGAAAGAAAAAGGTGAATATGGTTTCCACATGAAGAAGCGAGACACAACAAATGAGAAATATTCTAACGCCGTCGTTGGGAAGGGAAAAGGGGTGAGGAACGTCAATTCCATGTGCCATGAGTCAAATTGGCGGTGATGTGAACTAATGCCAAAGGTCTCTTCTACAACCAACACTGTAGCATCGCAGCAAAAAGAACCGGGTGGCTAGATTTTCATCAGGAAGACTGAATCCTAAACACGTATTCCCGTGTTGCAGTCACGATACTCGATGGCTAAGTGTGTGAAGCTGCTCACGTGGTCCCCGTCGTGTCCATTTTTCCATCTCTTTATAAATACCATGTTTCAGAGCAATTGAGAAACAAATATTGGGTGAATGTGGAGTAGAAACTAAGGTGGTCGAATCACTAGTACAAAAGCGCGGATTTTTCCACGGAGGTTTTCCATGTTTCTTACTTTTTGGTGTAAAATCCGATGTAACAGGAACGAGGCGTCGCTGTATCCACGCTTGACTGTCTCTATAGCGACGGCACCAACACATCCTATCATCCACACACCTACACCCCCGAAACACATATACACACTCACCTTCACTAGATATACACAACTTCACCTTCGAAACACATATCATGTAATGATGAATGCAGGTGTTCCAAAATGACAAATGTGTATGTATCACATGAAAATGAGTATATAATAATAATAATAATAATAATAATAAAAGAGAACATGTGTATGTTTGAAGAGATATGTATATTATATATATGTGTATAATAGAAATAAATATGTATAAGTTAAAGATAAAAAAATGTATATCCAATAAAGACGAATGTATATTTTAATTTTTTACATTGATAGGTGCTTATATTTTAGAATTTGGGGTGGACTAGCACCTATGCTTTTCTTAAATTGCATGAGGATGAGACACCTGTAATGTCTAGATTGATTTTATGGTAGTCTTTCCAAGTTAAAAAAAACAATTATAACAAAAAGAACATAAAAAATAATTGGTAGCTAATGCATGGATAACATGCAATTTGTGGAAGAAAACATATGATAACATGAAGACATAGACAATAGATGATAATAACTTTACACAATAGTTAACATGTAACCTATCAATATTCACCAACTATAATTTAAATGATTTTACTATCATTAATTAATAATTTATATATATAATTCATATCCCATAAAAATATATATGTTATATATATTAGATGTAATGAATGTGTGTCAAACATACATTCACTCCCCCTAAACACAAGTTCGCTTTCACCTCTAAGAAAAAAGGGATGAAGATAGGGACCTTAATAGCATTTAAGGGTTATAAAATTTAAATAAATTTATAATGCTCTCTCCCGCCAAAAAAATCAGTCCAAATCAGTCCAAGTTATTCTCATTTCGGCAGGTTTAGGCCTCAGTCACGTTTTCGCATCTTGGCACTTGGTTAATTTCTCTACCCTTGTCAAAACAAGGTAAGATTCGATCTTTTGCAGGCTTCATTGAATCTAATTTGGCAAACATTGAAGTCTCAGTATATAAATTATGTGCTTCCGCACTGAATAATTTTTACCAGTCTTTTCATTTCAGGTGAACAATGGTGGTTCTTGCCGAAGAGCCTCTTTTGGCAGAGAACCCGCACAAGTTTTGTATGTTTCCGATCAAGTATCCTCAGATATGGGAAATGTATAAGAAAGCAGAGGCTAGTGAAAGGTCTTTTCTAATGTTATCTTCCTAGTGAAAGGTCTTACCTCTGGAGTAATGAGAATTTCTTCTGCTTTTCTTGGAGTGAACTGTGAGAGCTTGATCTTCACTTCCCATATTCTCTTCTCAAGCTGCGATCAGAGCTTCCTCTTGAAATCATTATTCCCATAGTCTGTCGAACTTGACTAACTTCTTTCTGGCATAGATTCCATGAATAAAGGAGTCCCATGATCTAGGGAGACCATTCAAGTTGGTAATTACAATCTCTGCATTTTCCACTTCTTCAACTACTGTTTCCAGCTATTCCTTGATCTGAGATACCCTTGTAAAGTAAGACTGGATGATTTCTGCATTCTATGATCTTTACATTCTTCAGTTGGTTTCTCAGAGTCATCTTCCGGTTTATGTTCTTCCCTTCAAAAAATTTGGTTAGGGAATCAAACATAGATTTAGGTGTCTTTAGGGAGGAATCCTATGGTATGAGGTGATCCTTGATTGAATCAGCAATAATCCTCTTTTCCATAACCAACTTCTTCTTGTGTAAGGACTTACCCTCATCTCCCTCTGGAACTGGAACCTCGTCATTGATATAGGAGTCCAACTCATTTTCTTCAAGGACCAAGGAGATCCTATACTTCTAGGCTCAAAAGTTTTCGGGTCCCTCAAGCTTTTCATCAGGATTGGTATGATGAGATATCTTAACTGAGAACCTCAAATGGAAATACAAAATATTTAGATCTTACTAGGTCAAGATGTCAGATCTCGATTTAGAGCTGAAATTCTGTGGTGCTGGTTCAGGAGCAGATTAGGGTTTTTCTTTTCCAGAGTTTTGTCCAACCCAATGCTTTAATATTGATCTCTAAAATTCGTTTTTGAGGAGGATATCAATCCAGGCCTGGGATCACTGAAAATTTTCACTTCTATGGAAAGCCTTAATTTCCAGTAGTAGTGTCGGGTCCAAAACTGAAAAACCTCAAAAATAGATTATGCTTCGATAGAAAGATGCGCCCTAGGGAGGAGAGTTAGTCAAACCTTCTTTTTCTGAAAATATATGGAGAGAGATCCACAAAGTAGGAATCCCTATTTTCCACAGCTACACAGTGTGTTGTTCTCAGGTTAGATCTGATACCATGCTAGATTTTTAACATTAAGCTAGCAATATATTAGGATTTTTAACTAAGAGAATAACAAGTACAACAATAAAACACAAGAGACAATGAACACAATGTTTTTCCTCAGGGAAACCATAAATGGAGAAAACCCCGCAACTTCTTCAGAGATAGAATCAATAACAAAAGTAAAACCCCAAAACAATAAGATGATCTCCCAACAGCAATAACCTCTTTCTTCCTAGCCCTAGTGTCTTTTTCTTCCTCAGCTATGTGCTACAACTGAGTGTGAGTGAGCGTGTGATAAATAGGGAGGCTAGCTCTCTATTTATACTAATTCTTGACTTGACTAAACCCTACTAGGGCTAACTTCTCTAGGATATTCTAATAACCCTAGTGCCCCAAAACTACAGGAAATTTAACCCTTGATCAATAGGAGGGTTACTCATAATGACTTGACATGACTTGTTTACATTATAGAACCTCCCGATAGGAACATCGGGGAATGACATGACTCAAGCACATTACATACACATCTCGGAATAAACATTGGGGTACAATACATAAGATATACAGGTGAATACATTCCAAAGTTACAATTACATCAACATTTATGCATTCGAACCTCTCATGTAACTATATATTACAGCAGCGTATTACTTCATAAGTCTGGATATTGTACACTTACTTAGTACAGATTAGTGTTATGATCCAATTTCAGTCTCCTTTGGTGTTAAGTTTGCATGTTTGAGTGTAATTGTTCTATCTCTTGGGTTCAATTTCCACATGGTATCAGAGCCTTTGTAGATCGATTTCTCTCCTTCCATATTGTTATTGCAGGATCGACTTCTTGACTAGGAGCATATTCTACTGACTGAAGGGCACTGCTTATGAGCGATGGACCAATCTCAAAAGATCATATTGACTCCATTCAATTTATTTGAGTGGAAAGATGAGATGGAGATATTGTTGAGAGAGAAATGTCTCTACAGGGTGACTATGGCAACTGAGGCAGAGCCCAATGCAGCTACAAAGAAAATCAAATGGCACAATAGGATGGATGAGGCCTATGGTCTTTTGTGTTTGAGCATTTCAAGAGACCTCCTCTTCCATATTAATGGATTGACATCACTTAATGAAGTGTGGGAGAAGCTTATAGATCTTTTTGGTAAGAGAGATGAGATGAGAGGACATCAAATCAAGAATGATTTGATCTCCTTGAGTCCCAGTAGCTTTGAATCCTTGCAACTATATTTTTCCAAGTTTAAAGCCCTTGTTTTGCAGCTAAAATAGTGCAGGACTGAAAATAAGGAAGAGAAACTAGTTTTGGCCATACTCTCTAATCTTGTCGATGATTATTTAGTGTTTGTTTTGACCTTCCATGCCAGCAAGATGACAGCTCGAGCCTAAAAGATGCCTAAGCTTGTAGAGTTCATGGAATCCTTCATACATGAACAAGATAAGTTGGTGATGATGAGCACCATCAAACCTTCCAAAGTCCAAGCTTTGGTCACTGGAGATTCATGGGCAGATTCAAAAAGCAAGAAAAAATATAAAATTCCACTTGAGCAAAAGAGAGACAAGAACAAGTCTCAAGAGGAGCCCCAAGGTTCCAAGAAGAACTCTTGGAAGAAGAAGAACAAAGGAGAAATGAGAAAGTGCACATACTATATTAAGAGCTCTTGTATGAAGACGCAACTTGATGGTATGACTCTTTTCGAAGCTTGGAGTGGGAACAAGCCAGATGTGACCCATTTCAGGATGTTTTCTCAAAGGCTTGGGCTAGAATTCCAACTGAGAAGAGAAAGGCTTTGCAGCCCCAAAGCCAAGAGTGGATATTTTTGGGTATTCTGAAGATTTAGAAGGGTACAAGTTGACCAACTTGAGCACTAAAAAATATTTCATTGAAAGAAGTGTTCAATTCCAAGAAGAGCCTTTAGCAACAGTTGAAGTTGGAGAGTCCTCTTCACCACCAGAACCATTTATTGTAAGTGAAGAGACTAATGAGTTTGTTGATTCTAATATGTCTGATAATGATGATTTGATTGCAGATCCTACCAGTCCTACAAGACCAAAATGGGTAGCAAAGACCATTCATGCAACTGGGGATCTAGTTGTAAATCTTAATGGCATTAGGAGGACTATATCTCAATTTGAGAGTGCACTTTGTGTGAAAGATCCTCTATTTGTTGATAATTGTTATTTGATGGTTGAATCATATCCATAAAACTATGAAGATGCAGCACATGATCAAAGATGGATAACAGCCATGAAATAAGAATTCATCTCGCTCCAGAAGAACAACACTTGGGAATTGGTTGATCTTCCCCCAGGGAGGAAGCTAGTTCAATGTAAGTGGGTTTTCAAGACTAAGTTTGCTTCTGATGGTGCACCTTTGAAATATAAGACAATATTTATATCCAAATCCTACTCACAAGTACATGGTATTGACTACAATGAAACCTTTGCACCAGTGGCAAACATGGACTCCGTAAGGCTAGCTTTAGCCATTGCAAATTCAAAGCAGTAGGAGGTACATCACATGGATGTGAAGTGTGATTTCATAAATGGAGGTCTCACTAAATATATTTACATGTAGAAACCTAAAGGGTTTGTTTCCAATCCATCTTCTGTGTGCAGGTTAAAGAAATCATTGCATAGGCTCAAGCAAGCCCCCAGGGCTTGGTATCCCAAGATTGATGGCTTTCTGCTATCATTGAGTTTTTTTCAATGCAAGTATGATCATAATGTCTATTTGAAGCTGATTCATGGTTCTTTGATGATTATTATCTTGTATGTGGATGAGATTCTGATTATAGGAATTTCAAAGAAAGAGATTGCCTCATTGAAGGATGCAATGAACCATGCATTTTCTATTACAGATTTGGGATTGTTGAGCCAATTCTTGGGTCTCGAAATTGCTCAATCCAAAAATGGAATCAAAGTACATCAGTACAAGTATGCCTTAGATTTTTTGAACAAGTTCAACATGAAATATTGCAAGCCAAGCAATACTCCCTTCCTTTCAGGAGTTAAGCTTGAAGAAGCAGGTTCTTCTCCTATGGTAAATAATACACTGTATAGGCAGTTGATTGGGTGTTTGATTTATCTTACATACACTTGACCTGAATTATATTATGTAGTTATTGTGGATTTGAAATACATGGATCAGCCTCATGATATCAACTAGAGGGAAGCCAAAAGGATCATAAACTTTCTTCAAGGAACAAGAACTCATGGGATCTTCTACAAAGCAAAATCTGATCTTGATTTGATTGGGTTTACTGACAGTGATTGGGTAGGTGACAAGACAGATTGAAAGTCTACATCATGATATGTGTTCATGCTTGTAGAATGACCAATCAGATGGTCAAGCAAGAAGCAAAGTGCCATCACACTCTCATCTATAGAAGCAAAGTATAGAGGAGTTGTAAATGCAGCGACTCAATGTTTGTGGTTGTAGGGATTACTTCATGAATGTGGCTTCAAATTAGAGTTTTCAACTATTATATACTGTGATAATTAGAGCACCATTTGAATCTACAATGATCCAGTTCAAAGACAGTGAACCAAGGACATTGATATCCATATGCACTACATCAGATAGCTTGTGCATGATGGTACCATTCATCTACTCTTCTGTGCATCTTCAGAACAAGTAGCAGACATCTTCACCAAAGATTTTTTGTGAGAAGAGATTAAAAGATCTAAAATCACTGCTGGGGATTTTTTATCATGCTGTGAAGCATGATTGATGACAATATTTCCAAATTTTGTTTTCCTATCCATGTTTAAGTGAGGATTTTCCCACTGGGTTTTTGCATCTTTCCTTTGTTGTATGGATAAGTAGTATGTAAAGGGTGACTAAGCCTTGTTTCTAGGCCCTATAGTTTTCTGATATTTACTCATAAATTTAGGATTAAGGGGGGGTGTTAGAATAATCAACCCATAGTTACCTACCTTACACATTAATTTAATCATTTTTGTCTTATTACCTAATTTCCTAGATTCCACTCTATGCTAGTTTCCTTCTACATGTCTTAGAAGTCAACACATGATACAACTGAGTCATGGAGCACTTGGAAAACATCCTAGAAACCTATTTTAGCATGTCTACTTTATTCTAGATTCTCCAAAGTGCATATTTTCTTTTTCTATAAAGCTGCCTTGCTTTATTTCTTATTTAAGGAAAAGGAAAAGCTAGACCAGTTGTAACTGCCTTGTTTTTTTCCCCACATCATCCTCCCTCATTTTTTCCAAATAAAATCATGTATGAGTTTTATTTCCATCCCTCTTTAGCTTTCCCACTTGACTTACCCAATTCATGAGCATCTACCTAGATTTGAAAACTGCTTTATACACCTATGAGGGATTTTACTAGTTTTGGTAAGCCTGATTTTTGACTATTTTGAATGGCATCTTTATGCATTCGAATATCTCATGTAATTAGATATTAAAGCAGCCTATTACTTCATAATTTTGTCTATTGTACACTTAATACATATTAGCGTTATGCTCCAATTTTAGTCTCCTTTGGTGTTAAGTTTGCATGTTTGATTAGCAATTTTGTGAGTGTAATTGTTCTATCTCTTGGGTTCAATTTCCACAGAAACATTTCATGAGAGAATGTGAAAGAGAGAAATAACTCATATATTGGTGAAGCTAACAACTCACAGGAAAAAATTCAAGGTGGAGAGCCCATAGAGTGGAGTCCTCAGTTAACCCAATGGTTGGAAAGAGTCAGTAATCCTATATCTAGGGATATTGAATTCTTGGTTGATATTATTTTGGAGGGATATATTACTGATATTGTAGTTGACACTATAAGATCATACAATGATACATAAAGAGATTTATCTAAAGAACCTCGAGCAAGCTACTTGAAATATATAAAACTATGGATAAATATGTTGGTATGTGAGAAAGAGATCTTGAAAATGGAATCCAATCAGTCAAACATCGTGCATGAATAACCTAGGTAATGTTAGAAGAAAGGATTGAACAATATGGACAAGAGTAAGTTGAGATGTTCTTTGTCATTAACGAGAATGCACAAGAGGGTTGTCACCTAAGGAGTGGAAGAATATTTTGGTCAGGAAAGAGAAAAAGGATTGTGATGAGAAGAGGAAGCTGCAATGCGACTGAAAGAGCATAAGGTTTTATTTTTCCCAAAAGGTATCGTATTTGAAAAAGCCTAGAATATTCGAGGAATATTTCATATTTTGGGCATAAATTTTCTCCTGTAACTCACAATTGCGCGTAATTTATACTGTTGGAAAGCTAATGAAATTTTGTACAAATTTACTGTTTTGAGTTGTTTCTGATTCCTTACCGTTTTCTCTGGTGGGAGTTTTAGTAACAAAGCATCTTTTAAAATATGCTTTGTTACTAAAACACTTGCCTCGGACAAACGGTAAGGAATTAGGAAAAACAAAAAACATAAAAGATGTAGGTAATTTCAAGACCTTTACAATGGTCCAAAGCTCATTTGATTCTCAGTTACAAGAAAAAGGTTATGCCTAAACTATGGAAGATTCTAGGAATCTTTTAACTTTTTTTTAACTAGGATACATTATAGAAGAGGGTAGAATACTATGAAGGGACTACGAGTTGTCATCATGTTTCAATGGAGAATATTGCGACGAAGAGGAAAAATATTGTCTTATATAAGAAGATGAAGAGGAAGTGTCAGATCCATACTGCGAGTACGACATACCCACAATCTCATGTATATATCCAATATCTGAGGTAAGACCTAAAAGTGCATCGAAGTGTGGCTTTGCAAATCATAGTAACAATAATAGTTGAGATATTAGTCAAGGAGTTCCTACTGGTGGAATGTTTAATTCAAATTCAGTAATAACCCAAGTACATAGAATGTATTGGAGTGACATAAGGTTACCTATATTCAATGGGAATGGGTTGGAATACCCTGAGCAACATTGGTTGACATTTGAAGCTATATGGACAGTATGACACGTCCAGGATGAGGCTATAAAAAGAGCCCAGATGATCACAAACTTTAGAGGTCATGCTCGTGATTGGTACATGAATTTTTTTGTGGTTCATATAAGAATCCCTAAAAATACCTTAGATCAAATCCAGACTAGATTGATAGAATAATTCAAGAAACCTAAGTCCGAGTCACAATGTATCACATCAATAAAAAAAATCAAGAAATTGTTGACTAATTCTATTTGGAACTTCGACCAAATATTTAAGACTTTGATGGATAAGGTGAGTTTCCAAATGTCTGATGTTAACCATAAAGAATGGTTTATTACTGGAATAATACCACATATAAGTATTCCCTTTATGTAAAAGAATATTTTATCCCTAAGCGAAACTTTTGAGCTTGATATGAAATTCGAAGCTTCATCTATTGGAGAAGCGGGTTCTAGAATGATGCAAATATAGTCGCATCTTGCCAATCTAACATTGCAAATAAAAGATATCAAGAAAGGAAAATAAAATCAAGAAAAATCCTAGTGTACAAGATGTAGAACTTAAGGCCATCATAAATATTGATGCTCACTTTCTTGAATTATCTTGCATCAAGAGCCCTGAACCTAATAAATTCACAAGGAATTCCCTGGTATGGAATCTTCTAGAAAAAGAGGTCTTTGATCAGAGGAATCTTTGTATCTACAAAAGATAGTAATTGCACCTACTATATTATATTGTAAATTGTGTCGATATGTGGGCCATGATGAGAAAGAATGTCGAGCACACCAGTTGTTGCAAGAGAATATGGTCGACACATATTTAATGTAAAATAATGAACATATGCAAGATGAGCGAGCTCATGCAATTAGCATCAACCAAGCATTGGTGGTGGTCATTTTAAAGGTCGAGGATGAGGAGGAGGATTTGGTCATGGAAGGGGCCAAATTATTTGTTATAATTATGGACAACTAGGACATTTGTTTAGATATTTTGCACTAATCCTACATCGACGTGCTCATATTGTAAAGCATTGGACCACGGTGTCGACGATTTCCCACAACTGATTGCTAAATGGAAGGCTAGAAACATGGGAAACCAAAACCAACCTCAAAATGCTAATCAAAGTAATATGAATATTTTATCAAACCTCATGAACCTAATATTTTTGTCGTAAGAAGAGGAGGTGATACATTTGGGGGAGATTAAGGAGCACGATGGGTAAATCTGAGAGTTCAACCGATGAAACAAAGAAAAGTGTCGTTTGATGTCTAGAAAGAAAAATGGGTATTATTTGATGCACAAAATGAGTTCATTAACAATAATAAAGCATCATCATCTACTACTATTCCAATATTCGAGAATGGACCCATCTTGGAAATGCCTCAAAGATTTGATCAATTATTCCAAAGAAAGACCACAAAGAAGGTAATAAAGTTGAATAATTTATTTTAGAGTTGTTTAGTTCTTATAGAAGATAAATATACACTGGAAGAACTATCATCTCTAGTTGAGGAACCTCAACCAAGTGTGCAACCAAAGAGAAAAGTTAACCAAATTGGTAAAAGGCCTAAAACCGGTCGCAAGATAAGAATGAATGCTCATATAGGTGACTATAATGTGGATTTTATCATACTATACTTGGGGTTAGATGTTAATATTCTAACAAGACAAACATGGGAAAGCATGGGAAAGCTAATACTGGTATGGTCTCTTGTTGAGCTACATTTATCCAATCAGTCAAAGGTATTTCCTATTGGTCAACTGATACATGTTCTTATAGAAGTGGAAGGAATTCATACCTAGGGATATTTTGAATTCATATATATTGTCGACGATAAAAATCTGTATCCCACAGTTCTGGGGATCGACTAGGCTATTGACAAACAGAAAGACATCAATTTAAAAAGGGTAATATTAACATTTTAATATACAACACTACATGTGTTCCCCCCAATTGATCCTTTAGAATCCTAGAGATATGTAGACAAAGTAAACAATGAAGGACAAGAAGGATATTTGGATAATAATTACAATATTTACTTTGTGATGGATGACTATTTCAACCGGATAGTTGATGGTAATCTAAGTTGATGAAGTATTATCTCATGTTCATAAAACTCAAGAGAGGACCTCGAGAACTTACATAAATGACTAAATGAAGTATTAATGCTGAACTATGTAAGAATCACAATATGTGTGATGGGTAGGTACTGAGGTATGTGATCTACCTACATATGAATGATTACCCAACTTAGACACATTCCTCATAGATATTGAAGAAAATGTATTAGAAACTCAATATTTGTTAGCACTGAATGTTGTATTGAAATCTACACCCACCAGATGGTGGCTTGCTCATAATAAATTGATTTCAAAATGCCCCCAATGTGGATGAATGCTAGAAATAAGATTTGGTGAAAATATGTCCTACACTAGCCAAAAATATACATGATTGACAAATCATGTCAAAGAAATTTCCGCAACAAGAATGGGTTCATGAGTTAATACATACTTTGGATATGATACCAAGAAATTGGTATACGTTGGTTGAGTTGCGAGGAGAAACTATAGAGTGGGAAGAGATAGGTACCATTTTCACACATACTTTTAGATTTGTTGATGACACTCTAATGATTCATGTTTCTCTGCAAGTTATCAGAACCAAGATATTTGAAGACAACCTTGTTTTAATGTCAAGTTTCCATCAAAGCAGTGTGACAATTCATAATTGGATGGAATGATATTACATAACTAGTGAGCCTGATGATGATGATGATCCATGTGATATACATATTCCTAAGTCTTTCGGTAGTCGATTAGTGGATGGATGAGGATTATCAAATGACAAATTTATAAAGCCGCTTAGAACAAATAAGGTGAATATTGGTTCTCCAGAGAACCTAAAATTTTCCAATATCGGAGGCTATTGGGATGATGAGATAGTAGGGAGGATTACAAACTTATTGTATGAATTCTAGGACCTATTCCATACTAAGTTTTCTTAAATTAAGGGGATTATTGGTGGTCTAGAAAAAATGAAGATTCCCTTGAAGCCGACGCAAAACCTGTCAATCAGGGACTAGTTTTTGGACTGGTAAGGATTTAAAAATAATCAATGCAGCATGTGTGTTTATGTATGTATGAATGTATTAAGGGTTTGGTGTGGTTTTGCAGCCGAGGAAGCCGATATATCAAAATATCTTCCTCACTGGGAAAGGTTAAGCTCTGATGAAAAACACTTCATTAGTCATGTTTTGGATTTCTTTGCGGCTTCTGATGGGATTGTTTTGGAGAATTTGGCTGGTCGTTTCATGAAAAAAGTTCAACTACCCGAGGTGCCTGTTCAAATTTTAGGATCTTTGTATAATTTGTTCTATATAACTGGCTCTGGTTTTGCAGGGAAGGGATTGACGAGCTCTCTATAATTGATGTATTAATAGAGTTTTGTGATGGCTTGTAGGCGCGTGCATTTTATGGGTTCTAGATTGCAATTGAAAATATTCATTCAGGTCTTTACTTTGTTCTTGATCTGTTGACATTTTATAACTTAATTTGTTGATTGCATTTTCTTGTTTGGTGTGGTCTTATGATGCGTTTTTTCATTAAATTATGTGCAGAAATGTACAGTCTTTTGTTAGAGACTTACATCAAGGACTCTAAAGAGAAAGATCACTTGTTTCGTGCAATCGAAACTGTTCCCTGTGTAGCCAAGAAAGCAAAATGGTCTCTTCGTTGGATCGACAGGTAGCAAACGCTTACTCAAAATTTAAAACAAGGTCTACTATTTAGGTTCTGGATCTTAGTATTTAACTGGAACAGTTCCTTTGTATTGTGTATAACTGTCTGTCAGTATTTTGTAGCTCTGAAAGTTTTGCTGAAAGGATTCTTGCATTTGCTAGCGTAGAGGGTATATTTTTCTCTAGCAGGTTTGCTCATTTATTCCCTCTGTTGATTTTTTCCTTCATACTCTGTACATATTATTAGTATTATTATTTTTAAAATTATTTATTTGTACATATTATTGTTATTATTTATTCATTTTCTCTTACTGTGGATGTTTGTTTTGCAGCTTTTGCTCAATCTTTTGGCTGAAGAAAAGGGGTCTAATTCCAGGTCTAACGTTGTCAAATGAACTCATTTCAAGAGATGAAGACCTTCATTGTGACTTTTCCTTCTTGCTGTACATGTTTGTTGATGATATTTTAGATTTGATTAACAATTTTGTTAGTCTTTCTTTGGAAATATCTATATTAAAGTCCATTTTTCATCGCAGCTTATTAAATCACAAGCTTACTGAAGAAAGAGTAAAGGAGATAGTGTGTGATGCTGTTGATATTGAAAGAGAGTTTGTTTGTGATGATCTCCCTTGTGATCTCATTGGGATGAATGCTAAACTCATGAGTCAGCATATTGACTTTGTTACTGATAGACTTTAGGTATGTATTTAGTTTGTTTTGAATATGTGTGGTGTTTTTATTTTTGTTTTTACAAATGTGTATGGTGGAAAAGTTTTGCAAATGTATATGGTGTAATATTTTACAAATTTAATTGGAAAATCTCTGTACTGGAAATTCAGGTTGCATTGGGTTATAGCAAGGTGTATAATGTGCAGAATCCATTTGACTAGATGGACCTGATCTCTCTTCAGTGAGTGTTTAGGTTTTCATTGTTGATTTTTGTTCCCCTGCCTATGTCTTTACTTGGAAATCTATAATTTTAAGTGGTCTCTTTTCATTGTTTTTACTTGGAAATATGTACATTTAAGTGGGATCTTTTCATTAAATCTGTAGAGGGAAAACAAATTTCTTTGAAAAAAGAGTTGGAGAATACCAGAAGGCCTTTGTTATGTCTGGTTTGGACAACATGGAAAGAAACCATGTATTTAGTCTGGATGAAGAGTTTTGAAACTTTGTATTGATTACTTAGCTTGGTTTATTTATGGAGCACAAGGATTGGCCATTGTGATTGTATAAAGAGCTTCGTGGAGAGTGAGCTTTTTATACTTTGTGTTGATTACTTATCTTGGTTTATTCATGCAGCACAAGGATTGGCCATTGTGCTTGTATAAAAAGTTTCGTGGAGAATGAGCTTTTGAAGTTTCAAAATCATTTTTCCATTGTATTGATTACTTAGCTCGAGTTATTCCAAGAGGGTTAGGATGGCCCTTTTGCTTGTACAATGATTTTTGTTGAGAATGAATTATTGGCAGCATTCGAGCTTTCCAAATCATTTTTTTTCATTGTATTATTTATCCCCATGTTTCATCATGCTTTCTTAATTGCTAACTTTGACATGTAGACATAATGCATTTTACACTTCTGTTTTGCCATTCATTTTTTAAGAGGAAACCATATCATGGCTCCTATTATATTACGGCTTTCCTTGTTCATTTCAATATCTAATCATTTCATACACTTTTGTGTATTGGGATTCATCAATTTGAGCAAGTTTGTTTTCGAATCAGATTCAAAATCATTGTGATTTTCTAATAAATACTGAAAAATACAATGGTTTTAGTAGAATGTATATTTTTTTCCAACTAATATTATACATCAAGATTTCATTTATGTATGATATTATACTGACTAATTTAAAATACATTGCATTTGTTTGGAAATCTAGATCTCCTAACATTCAAGTGTGAGAAGTTGAGAACTCTTGTAGGCGCTGGTGAGCAGGCTTGATTTTGATTGTCACCCCTGGAATAGAGCAAGGACAAGAATGGAACTTCAGATATGCAATTGGTGCTTGTTCTTTTTATTTTTAATTTTTACCCTCAAGAAGTTTTGAATTTTCAAAACTATCATGCATGTTTTATTTCAGTGTTTTGTATTTTTGGATTTTTTGGTTTGGGAAATCGAAAAGGAGAAATTTTATTGATAAATAGTTTACAGAATTACATTCAGATCAGATTGTCTTGCAAGCTTGCCAGTAGTTTTGATATTCAATTTTTACCATTAAACTGATGTTTCCCCTATTGTTGGCTGCGATGGGCAGACCCGGGTTTACTATAATCAACCAACAACACCCCTAGCTCACTGGCCCTTTCGGTGATAGACCGCAAAGCAGCCTGAAGTCTCACCCAAAGTGACTCTAATGGGTTGGCCAAGGAATCAAGTGTCTTGGACCAGGTTCTGTGGTGATCCTACTTGCGACTCGCAGCTCTTCTAGCTGCGGGTTCTCTTTCTCTGCACGTCGGATGACCTTCTGCTCGTGTCACGCGATCTCCTCGTCTCGCAGCTCTTCTAGCCACGAGATATTCCTTTATACTGTCGTACGGTCCTTCTCTATGTCGTGCACTTTCCCTGACTCGTGATATCTCCGGCCTTATCGCATCGCCACGCACCGTGCGACACGCAGCTCCTGCCCAATGCTAAGTCCTCAACCAGTGGTATCGCGCACCGCAGCTCCTCTGCCGGTGCAGTATCACCTCTCTGTGATATCCTACCTCCGCGGTTTAGCGCACTTAGCGTTGCTCGTGTCGACATGAAAGACTTAACATACAAGGCTATTCGATACTGCAATAGTGACTGTTTTACGCAAAGCATAAATGAACCATATACAACATGCCAAAGACTTTGACTTATGTTTATCCTTCTATATTGTTGTGAACTGATTAACACATTCATTCATTAAACTGTAAACAAAGTCCATGAAATGACTGAGAAATGCATAAGTAAACATAACAAATAATCCAATCGCATAACACTTGATTTTAACGTGGTTCACCTCCAGGATGGAAGTTACGTCCACAGAACTGTGTTTTTCTTATAGCTCAGGGGAAGGTAAAACACAGTTCTGCTGCACCGCATATGCAGCTCAACATCTTCTCTCTTAGATCTCTTTTCTCTCTATATTTCTCTCCTACAATATACTCTTCCCTCTCTGTCGATCCCTGCGGATCGTTACATGCATACTCTATAAGCCAGCTACTAGTTACAGTAAGATTGCTACCGCTAATAACAGAACTAGAGCTAGGATTTTACAATAGTCTAGTGGTCTGCAAAACACTACTAACAACTGAATGAACCAACTAACTGACCAACCCTTTTACAATACAAAATATATCCTTTTATAGGCATCCTGAAGGTCTCACCATTATAACACTGTGGGCCTGTCCCAACAGTAACCCAAAACCCTAACTAGTGATAGTCGGCCATATCTGTACTTGAGGTAGCCGCTTTCCGTCACACCACAGCTCTCTGCAGTCTTCCATGCTTCCTGGCACTGATCATGGGTACTATGCACCGCTTCTCTTTTCTATCCTTCGTCTTCAATGCTTCAACCTCGTTTCTTCTTCTCCTTTATGAGGGTCACTGAGCCCTCCTGTCTTCCGCCGCTACCTTCAATGCTGTGGGTGAGCTCTCTCTTCTTGTCCGCTCAGGTACCGTTTCCTTTCTTGACTTCTCTATCTAAAAAGTCATGGTTTTCGGCTCTGCTCTGTAGCTAGAAACGTGCTACGACGTCGTAGCTCTGTCTTATCTTCTTTCTGCCAAAACTTATCTCTCCACTAAACTAGCAGCTTCTTTTGTAGCTGCGGGACCCTGCTCCAACAGTCCCCTAACACTTACTTGTGGCTCCTCATCGAGCCACTTCCAGCGGGCTTCTCCTGCTGTAGCTTTGCCTTTTCTTCCTGCGAAGTCCTCTGCAACCTATCTCGAATTCCTGCGACTTCCTTCTCCATCACTTCGACACGCTCTTGTGCCGAGTCAAGCAAAGCTTGATTAATACTGGCATCTTCTGTGGCGTCAGTTTCCTCTCTAGTGGTAGTGAACTCCTTCATTTTTTGTTCAGCCGTATCGACTATCTCTGTGATTTGCTCTTGATATGGCTGAAGTAGGTCATTAATGTGTATCTCCTTTGTTCTTAATTGCTATGCTTCCTGCTGCAAGCAGTTCATCTCCTTTGTTTTCCTCATCTTTTGAAGAGCTGCCAAGCCCTTAATTTCCTCTTTCATTGCCGCTGTAGTATTCTCTATCTGCTGAATAATTTGCTGGATTTCTACTTTCACCAGCGGCTCATCTAACTCGGCCCATGTGTTCGTCGCATCGGTTAATACTAACTGTGCTTCGTCGATGCGAGATTGCATCTGCGCAGAAGTGAGTCGAAGGGCTTCTACTCATGCTTTCTGGTCTTCCTGGGAGGTGTCTCGTATGCGAGCCTCAAGCTCAGTGATCTGTACTTCGTGGTCTGCCTTCATCCTGGTCACTTCTTTGTCCATCCTAGCCATGGTTTCTTCCAGAGCCTTTTCTCTGTCAGCTACTCTTCTTAGCTTCTGCGAAACTGGTAAGGCGAACTCAATGTTACATTGGGGCAGTTCCAAGGCGATGCTCTATAAAACTTGAGAAATATCTTGCTCTCTTTCCTCATATGTTCGCACTTCATCTGCCCTTTTCTGAACACTGATAGCAAGTGCTGCATTCCATTGCTTCAGTTGCGTATTCTGTTTGTAAGTCTCGAGCTCTCTACTCCTGAGCTCTGCGCCTAGCTGCTGCTGGATCATTTGCAACTGGTCAATATGAAACTCTACAAGGTTAACCTCGATGGGTTGTCTAAACTGAGCTGGTGGGTCCTTCATTGTGGCAGGGAATCGGATACTCCCTGGTGGAATTAACACAGTATTGAGGCGATCTTTTTCTAAGCTTTCCTCGCGGGACATCGGCGGTGTCGACGTTTCCCCGGTGGTCGTCTTTACTAGTGGAATGTACCTCATGGAAGTCTTCTCTATAATTATTTTTAAGTCTAGAAGCTGCTTTTCTACTGCGCTCTGTCTCTTTTCCTACGACTCCTTCATCGCGTCAAGTGAGTCCTTCAATGTGTCACACGTCCTTGTTGTGATGAGTTCATAGTCATCGTCTTTCAATGCGGTCTTCAGAACTGGCTTTGAGATTTTCTGTTTTTTCTTCTGCTATATCTCTAGTGGCCCTTCTTCTCCATTCTTTTCCGTCTGTGCCTCTGATGGCACTTGCTGTGAAGGTTTCCTCTTTTCCCTTGGTAGTGGTGCTTCTATTGAAGATTGCATCTGGGTGTCTGTGTTATCTTTGTCCTTGCCCTGGGGTTCTGTCTGTGCAGTGTCTGATGATAGTGGTGCGGTATCTTCATATTCCTGCTTCCATTGGTCATCGAAGTCTCTTGTGACTCCTTCGACATCCCGTGCTGTCATCCTAAATGAGCCAGGAGCCCAATCATCCTGCTTAGTCCTTTTTGGTCGCAGATAGATTAAATGGCTGTCGTATATGTCCACAGTCTCCGTGCTGAGCCATGGTGTCTCTTGAATGACCTTCATCAACAGCTTGTAGTAGTCATGGAATACCATCGTATTGACCGTTTTCTTGGCTGGGCTGTTGGTCTCCCATAAGCTGTCATAACGCACTCCTCTGGGCATGCCACCTGCTATTTGTGGAAACTGGGTATGGGGCGGCTCCTTCCATCCGAAAAATGCGCAACGTATAAGCAACCACGAGAAATGGAAAGGGTGGTTTGCTTCATCCTGAGCTACCAAGCAGTCTGCTTGAAGCATATTTAATAAGAATAGAGACCAATTGAACTGTTCCCCCTCTGTGACCTGTATGGCAAGGTGAATTACGGATCCTGTAACTTCCTTTGGTCGAACCTTGGTTAGCAGTCTTCCCACGAGTAGACTGGCGGTGAATCTAAGTGTCTCATTTGTTATGCTTGAAATGTCATAAGCCCGTCCTCCTCTCTGTAGCTGATACTTAGTTACTAGGGCTTGTGGTAACTTGGAGTCCTTGGTTTTTCCTGCTGTCTGTATATCAGGGTGTTTACCTGTCTTGGACAGGGCGGTGATATGATGTATCAAATCGACGTTCAGGTCGACCTTGCTGCCTAGCCAGAGGTACCCTCCGTGTACACAAGAGAGTAAAATGTGCACCACGGCATTAACCTCTGCACCCCGTCCAAAATGAGGTAATCTCAGCAAATTGAGCAGACCTGACCGCTCAAGAATCTGTACATGTGGCAGGGGAACATATTCATCTCTCCCTGTCCTTGGGTTCTTCTCAATCTTTAGATAGATATCCGGTTTGAACTGAGGATATGTCTTACCATCTCCTAGGTTATAATATACAAATTTAACAATAGTAGCATATCCTACTAGATCTCCATTTTCCTTTACTCAAGAATCAATGGGTGGTATGGGAACAGTATACTTAGCAATCTTAGGAATTCTTGGCTCTGGTGCGCCTTCAACTCATGGTATCATGTAGTCTGTTGTGCTATGAACTTCTTCCTCTTGCTCTGAACCGGATTCATCATTGACCTGAGATTGGCTCCTCGTCTGTGGTTGCTGTCTAGGCTGTGACGAACTTGGCGGAGCACCCTTAGATGGCGTCGTCATGGCGGACGCATGGCCGTGACGCTGAAACCTTCTAAAAATGTTTTCTATAGGTTCGTCCTCGGACAGAACCCACTCAGTGTAAAACGGCGGACGTGCAATGGCTGCAACTTCTAAAAATCACAACACTCTGTAACAAACTTAGCTCTAGCCAGAGAACTCTTAACAATGCACTCTACAGCTCTCGGTTTTTCTGTAAACGTAACCATCCCAATTGAATACTTTCTTCTTTTATGCCCAATACGATAATCCCGGACACAACGTTCATCTAGAATGAACCCGTCGGTCGTCATCAATGCCTGGACAAGACCACACCCGTCATCCGATCCTTAATAAATGAGGAAATCCGATCGAATTTCCCTCGAAACGTGTGTGCACAGGCGTCGGTCTCGTCGAAGATTTGCCAAATCTGGAAAAATTTATTATACTGTTGCCAAATCTATGGTAAGATATACCAGTCATTACCTCATTAACTACTTGTCAGATGGTGACTTGACTAGCCCTCTGTCAGTTGCAAAACTGAGTATGTGGCAGGGGGAAACATCGCACTGCCACAATGCGACTCCGCATCACCTGCGTAAAACAATTCTACTTTCTCCCTTTTTTTTTTTTTTTTGAAATTGAACCGACCTGATGTGATTCCTCATACTTAGAATAATACCTATCGGTGTAGACTATTTCCCGGTACGATGCCTCCTTTCAACTACACTAGACATCTGCACCACCATAACTGGCTAAGCTAGGGCTGAGAGGCAGGGTGGCTATCACTATAGGGCTTAATCCTACTGCCATTAATCCATGTGGGCAGAAGCTCCCCATTCAGCTGGTTGAGTTGAATAGCACCTCCCTCTGTGACTTACTGTATCTGATATGGCCCCAGCCAATGCGTCTTGAACTTCCCTGGAAACTTAATGAATTTGCTGTCATAGAGGAGCACTAGGTCTCCGATATGGAAAGTCTTATTCTTAATGTGTCTGTCATGCCAAGATTTTTCTCATGCCTTCTGCACTTTTTGATGGAATCCGGCGATGAATCTGTCTTCTTCTAAGGCAAGAAGCTATGCTAGCCTTTTCTCCACTGTATCTGTATTAGTCATCCCAGTAATCTGAGTGATTCTTAAACTGGGAAGAATATACT
This sequence comes from Pseudotsuga menziesii, assembly GCA_001517045.1. Taxonomy (NCBI): domain Eukaryota; kingdom Viridiplantae; phylum Streptophyta; class Pinopsida; order Pinales; family Pinaceae; genus Pseudotsuga; species Pseudotsuga menziesii. The sequence continues at coordinate 188,853 of LPNX010985177.1, forward strand.
CCATAGGCATAACAACCTCCTGTCCATACACCAAGCTGAAAGGTGTGTGTCCCGTAAGTTTCTTGCATGTGGTCCTATATGCCCATAATACAGCGTTAACTCTGAGGTCCCAATCATTTCTTTGGCTATTGCAGATCTTAGTAAGAGCATTTTCTAAAATCTTATTAAAGGCCTCCACCGTACCATTAGCCTATGGGTGGTAGGGAGTGCTCTTATGGTGCTGAATCTGGAATTCTTCTGTTAACGCCTCAATAGTGCTGTTCAAGAAATGTCTGCCTTGATCACTCATCAAAATTACCGGGCATCCAAATCTACTGATGATGTTTTCAAAAAGGAACTATGCGGCTGTAGCAGCATCACAATTTCTTAATACTTTGGCCTCTTCCCATCTGGTGAGGTACTCTATTCCAGTGATAATATATCTCACACCAGTGCGCTTTCCTGGTGGGTTGATAGGACCCACAAAATCTATAGCCCATTTGTCAAATGTACGCAGTGTGACCTGCGGTCACAGTGGCATTTCATCGCGTCGTGAGGGTTTTCCTACCCTTTAGCAGATATCGTAGCATCTGCAAAAGTCCTTGGTGTCTTTATGCAACGTAGGCCACCATAATCCTGCCTCCAGGATTTTCTGCACAGTCGGCTTTCCTGCGAAGTGACCTCTTGCGGTTCCTGAATGTGCCTCTCTGATAATAGCACCTTTTTCATGCGGCATCACACATCTGCGCAGAACTTCATCCGGACCTAACTTGTATAGGTGTCCTGCGATAAGGGTGAAGTTTGCTGCTTTAATAACCAACTACTTCTTTTGCTACTTAGTAAACTCATCAGGTGCTACTCCTGTAGTGAGAAATTGAATAATATCGGCATAGTACTCATCTGCGATCTGGATAGAAAACAGTGGCGCATCTGGCAGATTGTTGTCTAGGTTGCTTGGCTCTTCTCTTGAGTCTATCCGTGACAGATGATTAGGTCCAGCATTCAGTCTGTCTGGTTTCACGATGATTTCAAAATCATACTCCTGAAAGAGGAGTAACCATCTGCAGATTTTGCCCCCTAACACTGGCATATTGACCAAATACTTCAAGGCGGAATAGTCAGTGAACATCTTAAACGAGGCACCCAACAGGTAGTGCCTGAACTTTTGGAGCACGTACACCATAGCTAGGCCTTCTCTTTCTGTTGTGGTGTAGTTCTTTTCTGCTGTCGAGAGCTTTCTGCTGGAGTATGCAATAGGATGGTCAATGTCCCCTTCTCCTGGTTGTGTTAAAACAATCCCTAATGCGATGCCAGACGCATCCACATGTACATGAAATGGCTTAGTCCAGTCTGGAAATAATAAGATGGGTGCTGTAACCATCTTTTCTTTAAGTGTGTCTAGACTCTCCTGACATTCCTCATTCCATAGGAATTTTACATCTTTCTTTAGCAATTTCTCCATTGGTGCTGTAATCTTTGCGTAGCCCTTGATGAACTTTCTGTAGTACCCAGTATGACCAAGTACTGTCCTTAGTTGTTGACTGAGTTGGGCGCTAGAAGGTTTACAATGATGGTGATCTTCACGGGATCTACCATCAAGCCTTGTCTGCAAACAATGTGACCCAACAAAATACCAAATGGTGCACAAAATATACATTTCATCAAGTTTAGAGAAATCTGGTACTGCCTACATTTCTCTAACATCAGTCTTAAGTCTCCTATATGCTTATCGATTAGTCCAAATACAGTCCAATCATCAAAATATACTTCTAAGAATTTATGAATGTATTCTTTAACTACAACAACTACTACTCTAGAAAATATAGCTGGTGCATTCTTAAGACCAAAGGGCATTACTGTATACTGGAACGAGCCCCATTCTGTTGCAAAGGTGGTCTTGGATCGATCTTTTGGATGTATTCTGATCTAATGGTAGCCTGAAAATCCATCAGTGAAGGAGTAGACCTCCTGTCCTCCCACGTTGTCTAATACCTCATCAGTGAACGGTGTCGAAAATGGTTCGTGAAGCGATGCATCGTTGAGCTTGCGCAGATCAACACAGATCCTGATGTCTCCTTTTCTTTTCTTTTCTTGTATGACCATGGGGCTAACCCATTCACTTTCTTCTACCGGCTCAATGAGGCCTGCTGCTAGCATCTTATCAATTTCATCCTTTACTTTTTCTTTGTAGCGCAGATTCAATCTATATGGGCGCTGCTTGACTGGTCTAGCATCCTCCTTCAATGGTATCCTCATAACTCCCAGGTATCCAACTATTCCCTTCATATCTGTGAACTTGGTGGGAAATAGGTCCTGATAGTCATGTAACAAATCTGCAATCTGTCTGACTGTTTCATTGTTCCAATAGTCTCCAATAGAGGCAAACTTAGGTTCTGTGTCTGTGCCAATATTGATCTTTTTAATCTTGATGGGTTCGGTGATTGCTAGAATCTCTAACTTTGGTCCCCCAACATCGCGATTCCCTTCTGACTCCGGAATGTTGGTGTTGCGAGGATCCTCATCCTCATCCTTATCTTCATTGTCTGACTTTGCTGCAAAATTATAGCACTCTAGCGTGGCTTGTAACTGGATGGCCCACTCAGGTTGAGCCTGCACTGAGATGGTACCGTCCTCAAATATCTTGATCTTGATTATGTCTAGGGCCTGAGCAACACTTGGATGTTCTGATTCAAACATGAAGGTGAGTAGGAAACTGTCTGTCATAAGTGACCATGTGGTCGTCCCCTTGCGCAACTCGGTCTATGTGTACCAATTCCTTGGAACTGTGTCCAATGTGTGAATGAATCTGTGAACCCATTCATCCTCGGGAGTGTCCAACCAGTTCTGTTCACATGTCTGAATGTGTGCCCTGGGATCAGTTTCACATGTGTACTTCTGCTGGACATACTCTTTGTCAACAGAAAATCTGATCGCCATCAGTCTTTTAATATCATCCCATGATGCGATATTCTCTTTATGCGCATACCACCATCTTGCAGGTGTGGCTCGTACTGCAAGGTCCATAGCTGTGCTCCTCTGCTCATAAGGAATCTGTTGCTCAAACTTCTCAAGGAAGTCCTGAATATCTGTCAGACCATGATATGATGGAATCTCAATGATCTCTGCACCAATCCATCGCAGTGACTTACTCATAAACACACATCTGAGCGCTGAGACTTCGTAACGTCTGTTATGCCAGTTCTCTAGACCAACATTGGAATCTGATGCGCATGAACTGTCGCATCGCCAACTAATGTTCCCTTCTACGGTTGGATTAATGTAGTCGTTCTGGTTTGCAGTCATCTGGTAGAGACTATCCATGTTATGTCCTCCTCCTCTGCTTGGATAGGTTCAATGTATCTAGGACCCTGGTGAGGATCCAACGACGCGATGACCTAGATCTACGCATCCTCAAAGGTGATTTGTCTTCTCTTTAGGTTAATTACATCCTTGCTACCGATCGCCCAATCGATACTTAATAATGCTGGATACGGTCGACTGTCACCAATGATTTCTATAACCTCGAAGTCCGCAAAACTGCGAACTCCGTCAATGACAACTGGCACCTGCGGCAGTCGACCCAATGGTGATACTCACTCCTGATTAGCTAATCTCAGGTTGATAGGTGATCTGACTAAATGAGGGCTACCCATATGTTCCCATGTCTACTTTGTTATAACTTTCACCTTTGATCCTAGATCTAAGACGACTTCGTCCATTTCAAACTCTCCAATCTGTGCTGTGAGCTTCGTCTCTCTTCCGGTCCTTGTATGTCCTGTAATATTGTTAACAGCACGGTGTGCACTGCCCGAGAGAGAAGGTTGCTGACACTGATCTATGATTCGCTGTAGCTCACCGATAGCTTTTTCATTTCTCACAAGTTTCAAGCAACTGCGCAAGGAGGATTGTACACTTCTTGTCGATTCATCCTCGTCGCATCTTCCCGATGTGGTAGCCTGCGGTATCTGTTCAGGGCTGTCGCCACAAGGTGCTTGCTGCGGTACGCCCCTAGATGGCAGTACCTGTGATACTGATTGTGTAGGTTCATCAAAGGAAGCCTTGGCTTCGTGAAATGTTTCTTTATTCTTCTGTAGGTCGAGTGCTATTGCTTTACTAGGAGCTCTGTGCACCCACTTCTGACTTGTGTTCTTTTTGGTCTCCTATGATGTCCTACTAGTAGAAACACTGCTACGAGTCACAATATTGACTCTTGGTTCTGGTTCTGCCTGCTCAGCAGCAATAAGCTGGATGTTCTGGTGTACTGCTGGCTTGGGGTCTTTGATCTTAGGTATCAAGGTAGAACACTCCTCTATGGTATGATCATAAGATTTGCAGTAGTTACAAGTGGTAGTGGGGCTCTGATAGTCCATAGCATAGTGTCCTACAATTCCGTAGTTATAACAAGTGATTGGTCCGTGACCATGGCCAAAACCTTCTCCTCTACCGAAGCCTTCTCCTCGTGCAAAGCCTCCTCCATGGCCTCGTCTTCTGAATCCTCCTCCACGAACACCATAAGTTGGATCAGGCTGTGGTCCTGCTGCTGGACCCTATGTTTCTGACTGGACTCTGTATACGTCATATTTTCTATCTAACATGAGATCATAGGCTCGGCAATCCTATTTATCATGTCCAACAGAGTTACAGAAGATACAGTATAGGTTCTTAGGTGTCTGTACATACTTCTGAAGAAAAGGGCATTGCTGAGGCGGATGTCCTTGTGTTTTGCATATTTCACACCATGGCCCTTGCGTTTGTGGTAAGGGGTTAGGAGCCCCTGACACTAAATATTCTGCAAAGACTGGACAGTTGTCTTTGGTATGACCCTGTGCTTTACATCGTAAGCACCATATGTCTTGCATAACCTCTTTTCCTTTCTTAAGCTCGTGTATTTGTAACGTGAGGTTGGACAACTGGTTCTATAGATTTGTCATGCCTGCACTGGTTTCTGCTAAAGGTGAAGCTTCTAGCTTCATCGCCATCTCCAACGCGTCATCCTACGTCTGGAGTTTCTCCTGCATTAGTGGCAATCTGATGTGAGGGAGCAGCGCTGCAATAAACCATTCCTTATGCTGCTCCGGCGCAAACTCAAAGCTTACTTGGTCTATAAGAGCTTTGAATTTCTGGTCAAAGTCCCATACTGATTTTGATGGTAGCTGCTTAATATCCTTGAGCTCTATTATGCACTGAGACTCAGAATTAGGTTTCTTGAACTCTTTAATCATGGCATTCTTGACCTGGGCAGGTGTCTTGGGTACTGTGGTATACTTTATGTACCATGCTAAAGCTCGATCTTTGAGCGTGGTGACCAACTGTACAAGTTTAAGGTTATCGCCATTGATTGTTTTAACGGTCCACATGGCTTCACATAGAAACCAATGTTGTTCCGGGTCCTCTGCTCCTGTACCCTTAAAGGTAGGTAGCTTCATATCATCTCCCATTCTATTTCTCTGCGGTAGGTTTTGATTGACTGGATTACTACCACTCGACGGTGTAGGTGAAGGTGATGTAGCGGTAGTAGGTACTGTCTGTGAGCTACTGGATGGAGTACCTACGGGATTACTCTGAGTCCCGGTCTGTTTTTGTGGGGTATAGGGATGGTAAGGGATACCCCCCTCTGGTTCTTCTGTGGTACTAGGACTCGGTTGCCTAATATTTTCTGAACTATCTCCAAATACAGGAGAGCCGAAAGCTACTTTATATTTCTTGCCACTACGTGTTCGTCCAATGTCATCAAAATCACTTTCAAACTCTCGTGACATTACTATATTTACTTATCCATCTGAAATCATGTCCATTACTCCTTTTTCATGTAGCAGCATCTTAATGGACAAGTTTAGAGATTTTAGGTACTTACCACGATGTCCTTTGAATAAGTACCGCTCAGCCTCACTGAAGCTTTTTCTCTGGTCAACTGCAAATTCTGTGACGAAGCCTCCTAGCACACTCGCAAGCCAGAAGTCCACTGCTCTCGTAATGGGATTGTTGAGTCTCTGCATGGTCTAAATCAGCTTCGGTGTCTAGACAATGTTTCTTTTCTTCTTGAATATGTTCCTATCTGTCAACTTTGATAACCAGTCATAAAGCTCATTTCCATAGGTTGCAAAAAATATCATGTGTATATCTGAAGCGATATGCTTTTGTAACCAGTCCTCTATGCTCAGTTTAGGGCTCTGATTTTCTTTCTTGGCAAACTCCCTTAAGTTTGAATCGAGCCACTGGTGAAAATATTCTCTAGTGGGATGCCAACAGAACATTAGCGCTCAGTTGTTCAAAACCGGCAACGGAACCATTTGTTGGCTGCTATGGGCAGACCCGGGTTTACTATAATCAACCAACAACACCCCTAGCTCACTGGCCCTTTCGGGGACAGACCACAAAGCGGCCTGAAGTCTCACCCGAAGTGACTCTAATGGGTTGGCCAAGGACTCAAGTGTCTTGGACCAGGTTTTGTGGCAATCCTACTTGTGACTTGTAGCTCTTCTAGCTGCGGGGTCTCTTTCTCTGCACGTCGCATGACCTTCTGCTCGCGTCGCATGATCTCCTCGTCTCGCAGCTCTTCTAGCCACGAGATATTCCTTTATACAGCCGTGTGTTCCTTCTCTATGTCACGCACTTTCCCTGACTCGCAATATCTCCGGCCTTATCACATCGCCGCGCACCGTGCGACACGCAGCTCCTGCCCAACGCTAAGTCCTCAACCAACGGTATCGTGCACCGCAGCTCCTCTGCCGGTGCGGTATCACCTCTCTGTGATATCCTACCTCCGCGGTTTAGCATACTTAGCGTTGCTCGTGTCGATGTGCAAGACTTAACATACAAGGCTATTCGATACTTCAATAGTGACTGTTTCACGCAAAGCATAAATGAACCATATACAACATGCCAAAGACTTTGACTTATGTTTATCCTTCTATATTGCTGTGAACTGATTAACACATTCATTCATTAAACTATAAACAAAGTCCATGAAATGACTGAGAAATGCATAAGTAAACATAACAAATAATCCAATCGCATAACACTTGATTTTAACGTGGTTCACCTCCAGGATGGAAGTTACGTTCACAGAACTATGTTTTTCTTATAGCTCAGGGGAAGGTAAAACACAGTTCTACTGCACCGCATATGCAGCTTAATATCTTCTCTCTTAGATCTCTTTTCTCTCTATATTGCTCTCCTACAATATACTCTTCCCTCTCTGTCGATCCCTGCGGATCGTTACATGCATACTCTATAAGCCAGCTACTGGTTACAGTAAGATTGCTACCGCTAATAACAGAACCAGAGCTAGGATTTTACAACAATCTAATGGTCTGCAAAACACTACTAACAACTGAATGAACCAACTAACTGACCAACCCTTTTACAATACAAAATATATCCTTTTATAGGCAGCCCGAAGGTCTCGCCATTACAACACTGTGGGCCTGTCCCAACAGTAACCCAAAACCCTAACTAGTGACAGTCGGCCATATCTGTACTTGAGGTAGCCACTTTCTGTCACACCATAGCTCTCTGCAGTATTCCATGCTTCCCGGCACTAATCATGGGTACTATGCACCGCTTCTCTTTTCTGTCCTTCGTCTTCAATGCTTCAGCCTCATTGCTTCTTCTCCTTTATGAGGGTCGTTGAGCCCTCCTGTCTTCCACCGCTACCTTCAATGCAGTGGGTGAGCTCTCTCTTCTCAGTCGCTCAGGTACCGTTGCCTTTCTTGACTTCTCTATCTAAAAATTCATGGTTTTCGGCTCTGCTCTGCAGCTAGAAATGTGCTACGGTGTCGTAGCTCTGTCTTATCTTCTTTCCGCCAAAACTTATCTCTCCGCTAAACTAGCAGCTTCTTTTGTAGCTGCGGGACCCTGCTCCAACACCTATGATATGCCTTAACTTCTGGACTGTTACAGTTTTCCATATCTATACAGGACTGATGCTCTATTTCTTCCCATGTGCCTCTTAAATTTACTTTGTGTTTCTTTGATCATGGATGGTGAATGGTGATATATCTCTTGTTACCTTTTGGAATTTTTGCTTTGTTCTTATTTGATGGGGTGAATGCCAAGATGATAATTTGGTTGTATTTTGGTGCTTTCTCCTTTTTGACATTTTTATTTGAGTCTCTGGACCGGGATATCTAAGGACATTTTAAACTATTTGGTGATTTCTGGATTGGTTGCTGTATGAATATGCATGCTTGCTTGGCTTCTCTCTCTTATTCTGTCGGACATGATAAGTGAGTGTCTAAGTGTAAATAATAAACAATCAAACAGGACATGTTTGGCGTCTTAGAATAGTTTCTATGCCTTCAAATTCCTTCTTTACTTTCCTTTTCTATCTAAGGATTTGGTATTGGATGGCACTACTCATAAAATTTTGTGCTTTTGTCTGAGCAGATATTCTATATGGGGCAATGCTTATAAGGATGATGAGAAAGAGGTATTTTTTCTATAATCTTTTTCTTGTTTGCTTTTCATGCTTTATTTCTTAGAGTATAAAGATGCCTGTGAATATGTATCTTGGGCGAAACTATCAACTTTTATCGATTGGAAACATTCCAACTGCAAATAAAGTGGATCACTTAGTCTGAATTGTAAAGAGGCATTTCTTAGACATTGCTCTCATATGTTTGTCACATACTCAAATTTTTTCTATTTTTTTCATAATCTACTGCAGGTCTCCATATGGTTCATTTGATAAACTTACAGCTTTGTGTAATCTTTCTCATCTCCATGCTTGTGTTGCTGATCTCATTTTTATGAACTCACTAGTTTTAATTACATCATTCAGGAAAATCAAAGTTCATTGGTGCCTGCCTGCATGTTTGATAATTGGTTCCAGTACATTCTAGGCCATCCTAAGCTATTTCTTACTGTGAGCTTTTTGGTTGGAAAATCCTGTTGCATCCATTTTCGATCTTGTATGTTCAATTCAACTTTTCAATTGCTGGTATTAAATTATTAATTCAAGATTGGACTTCATCAACATAGAGTACTCACACTGTCATATCTATGATACGAAGCACTACACCATAATCCTTTTAGATTTTCAAAATATTGGGTACAAAGTATTTGTATAAACTGTCAACCCATTATACCAACCATCAAATATTATTGTAGGTCCAAATTACTAATCTATAATGACTAAATCTTCCTGATTGCCACAATAAAAGCACATAACATACCATCTTGTCAAGCATTTTATTCTTCTATTTATTCTTCTTTTTTCGGTGGATGCTGTGGAAAATTAAAATTAAAGACAGCCATGCACTATGCCTTAAGAATAACCAACCCCTTTCCTTCACACTATGCTCTTTGTATAATGTTTGAAGATGAGAGAGTATATCTAGAATGATATTTGCCAGCTGTGATAGCTCCCCTGTATGGCCAAAATGAAAATTATGGCACGAAATTCTGCTAAAACTTATGAAGTATTCAATTTCAAGCAACTTGTCTCTGCCCAATTCAGGACTCCATGGCAAAGAACCAGCTTCCTTAACATCAATATCTGATAGAGTGATCCAGCCAAGTACAAAACAATATCTTTCAAGTATAAGCTCATGCACTTGGGAAGCTTCCCTATTCTGCCACACTTCCAAAATGCAACAAACAACAGAATAGAGATCAGACCAATTTAAACCCAGATCTTGAAGAACTTTGTGTTCTACAATACCCCAGTTATGAACCCCACTAATGTCAATCAGTTGCTGAAAGAGATCAGCCATTCCATGCTCTTCTGCGACTCCCTCATTCACATTTATAACACTTTGTACCACATGATATACCCATGATTCTAAATAGCCTGTTCCTGTGGGAAGCTGAAAAGTTCCTCCTTGTGTAATTTGTATTAAATTATTTCTTATATTTAACATCAACCACGATGGGAAGGTTGTAGAGTGGAGAATCATGTGCTGAAGAATCAACATCAGTCTTGAAATTAGCAAAGACCAGCAAACCAATTGTGTGCTGTTAAGTTCCACTAGAGGACAAATTACATTGCTGAGGGTAGAAAAAATATTCTCTGCCATTTTGATTTTTTCAAATGCATTTGAAGAATGAAAAGCCATGAGAAGAACTTCCAAATGAAATAGGGATGGAAGACTTGCACAAACTTCTTGGATATTTAAGCACCCTGAATATGTAGCTTTCACTTTCTCAACAATAAAACCAGCGTAGCCTTTGCAGATTTTGAGTCTTAAGGAGTCATCTCCCAAACTAGACCCCGTGGATGTCCTTATAATAAGAATGCGAGCTACAAGAACAAGAGCATCATCAGTATAAGCAAACCTCCCATCCTCTACCTTGAGAACTTGATTTACTAGGTGTTCTTAAATTTCGATGGATAAGGCACGCCTCATAACAAGTTCATGTAATAGGTTAAAGCATGCTTTGTGAAAATGTTCAGGGTAGTGTTTTTCATAGGACATATTTGAAACACCAGTCCCCTCCATTCTTTCATCCACTGAAAGCTGTGGCTGTAGCATTCGTAAAAGAGAACTGACATGTTCTTCATTAAGTTGGTGACATGATTCTTTGTAAATAGAAGAATGCCAATCTGGAGAAAAAATGCACTCTTTAATAAAACTAAGCACTTCAACAGCTCCTTGTAAAGGAATATTACTGGAGTCAGAAACACTGTCATTTGCAGAGCAGGGATGTTCATGTCCATCAGAGATGACTAATTTCCTGCTAGCCTCTGAAAACAGATCTCCAAAGAGAGCATCATCTTCATGCCCGCTTGCAGATTTTGCATCATTTACTCCCAGCCCATCCTTGCTAGAAGTTGGACATGACTTTTCCCCCCTGGGCCTTGTTTTTAAACCTTGTGCATGTAGAAAACTTGCGATAGCTATTAGATCCTCTAGCCAGTGACCTGCCTATGGAAATATAACATTTAGTTGATTCTCCTTGCTGCGCTCAAAAATTAAGGCAAAATGCTCTGAGCGAAGGTTACAGGACAAAGCAATAGAAGTTAAGTCTACAACCCCATCTCCTTCATGATCTCATTGAAGCCATGCTGGCCCTAAATCTATAAAATGCTATGTCGTGCAATTTAGATCATGTGACAGATATTATTCCCACAGTCCTAGAGATAGAGAAGCACAACACAGGCCCTGTGTATAATAAATTCCAAGTTAAACATGTATAAGCAAACTGCCAAGTTAAGAGACCGGTTCTCATGAGTAGACATCAATTGAATGTCATCAACATCCCAACACATTCAAACAGCAAAAGGTGCTAATCGATAAACAAGGTAAAGCAATATCTTTTTGATGTCACACAATAATCTGTGGAAGAGCCTTTCCCCCTTCTCTCTAATTGTGTTCTCAGTTAAGTGCAGAAGAAGATCTCAACCTGATAATATCTAAACCTGTATTCCTAAAAAATGAATGAGAATAAGTCCACTGTCAAGATTCAAGACAGTTTCTCTAGAAGTAGATCAACTAAGCGAATTGAGGGCCAATGGAACAGATTCTAAATCCTCTCCCATTTCTCTTGAGTCTTTCAACTAGTCAAATTTTTACCATACCTCAGAAATTAATAAATTATCCATAATTTACAGTGTTCCTCTTTCAAGTGATATGGTTGAGCAATACTAGCATTTCTTTCATTACCCTGTTTGCTTCTTGCAGCTTATCATTTGTGTCAAGTGACCTAATGAGAACACTAAAAGTCTTAAATTTTGGCACTAGCCCCTTTTTAATCATTTCATCATAAAACATCAATGCATCTTGCATTCTACCTTCCTTACAAAGCCTGATGATAGATTCCATATCCTGTGAACTGACATGAGTGGCCAAAACCTCCTTCGGAATTTCTTCATCTGTATTAGCTGTCAGCATGGAAGTTGTATCAATGTCATCATCATTGACTGACCTATCAAGTTTCATAGTACAACTTGAAATACTAGAAGCTGGATTCTTTAATTCCAATTCCCTTAATATAGTTGCTGCTTCCTATATCTTTCCTTCATGGTAAAGCCTTTTGATGAAATACCAGCAAACATTCTGAATGTCAGCGACAGAGGAGATACCTTACAAATTGGATGGGTCGTATTGCCAGCTGACTCTAGTAATTATATGACAAACAATACTGTTGAGGTTAAATAACTGAAATATTGCCTTTTCCAATTAAATGTTTGAGGAATGAGGACGACTGAACAGTACTCTATGATTATTCATGTATATCGAAAAGTATAGTTATATGAATTAATTAAATATGTTGTTCTTTATCTTGTTTTTGCCAACCTTTTTCCATTTGTTCAACTGTTATCGATTTTCATCTCTCCAGAGAATCATCTCCCTTTTAAGTGGGCATCAGGTTCACCTTCGTGATGCCTTCGGAACTTACCATCTGTTAAGCTGGAAGATTTTTTTGCCTTCAAAAAGGTATAGTAGTTCTATTTGTAAATAATCCAAAATATATTGTGGCTAGTTGTTTGCTATGGTTTTACTTGATTTGTAACTGAGTTTCATGCTTAACCATCAGATAAATCAAGAACAGTGGACACAAACATGTAGTTTCAATCTATAAAATTTGCATAACCAGGGAAATTTATAGATGATCTATGCATATCTGAAATCAAGATCTGATTGAAAGTAAAATTTAAATGAAAACATTCAACTTGCAAATACGAGACAAATTGATAAAACACAACTGGCATTATTCAGTTACCTCCATATATAATTGATGTTTTTCAGGAATGGTGACTAGCAATTAAATATTTGTTACTGGTAATCTGTATACGAGCTTGGTAGTTGATGCTACAAAAGAAAAAAGCATTCTAGTCTGCCCCTCGCAGGTATAGCATCCCCATCTCTATTCTTGGGGTTTGCATCTAAAAAAAAGAAAAACTTATACAAAGCGTGGATACAGCGATGGCTAGGTGTGGATACAGAGACGACAAGGCGTGGATACAGAGACGGGAAGGCGTGGCTATAGCGACGTCTTATTCCTGGGTTTGCATTTAAAAAAAAAAACCTTATACAGAGCGTGGATACAGTGACGGCTAGGCGTGGATACAGAGACGGCCAGGTGTGGATATAGCGAAGGCTTATACATATAACGAAATATAGAACATTGTCACTCTTACAATGCAAATTAGGGGTTGTCTCTATTGCGACGGAATTGTTTCCGCGAAAAAAAAAAAACACTTAGACGTGGCAATATCCATGCTTTTCCATGGATATTGCCACATTTTTCCGTGGCAAAATTGATCACTTGTACTAGTGAATGTTAGTATGCTGAGGATTTTGTGAGTTTTCAAAGAAGGTATGCAATGGCCGTCTTGTTTAAAGAAAAATTATGTCAGGGTGTGCTATTGGTTGGCGAGCATAGCCCCACATCCCTGTGCTTCCATGGATTTTATGTCGAAAAGGCTCCAGCCATCATGGTGGGGAATTTCATTGTATTAGAGAAGCCTTCCGATGTCAGCAAGGTCATGACAAGGACGTTCATCACATTAGATGAACATCTTGAGGCCGACGAGTGTATTACTATCATAGTAGAAGGCCACACCCTTGAGGAGGCCGTGACTAGAATTTCCTGTCTAATGGGCATCCCTCCAAAGCCTCCAGATAGGGTCATGGTCTCCATAATCCCATCACATGGTCACTATTTATAGCGGTGATTTGGAGCGAATTCTCGTACGGTAGGAGAGGAATTCCAAAGTATTCATCACCGCCTTTGTGAATTCCACTTTCCAACTTTATTTGGGGTGGTGATGAGGTCGGGAGTGTGTCACACCGTGCAACCTGCAGAAGGATTCCACTCCTAGGAGGAGGGAAGCACAAGAATGATGGGCCTCCTCAAAGACCTATCAGTATTAGAAGTAGTGCGATGCTTCTTCAAGTCCCCTCGAATAACAATGTTACTAGGAAATGGGAGGACGAGATGGAGAGTTGAACATAGAAAGAACACAAACATTCTTGTCAGCTATGAGGACATGAAGAAAGGTTCCTTGAAGCACAGAATGAACAAAAAAAACCTATAAAGAGAAGGACATGTTGCCGACCAAATAGAAAGGTAAATGGTTCGATCCAAGTCAGTAAAAGGCCACCAAGGGATGCCCTGAGTCATTGTTTTCAAGACAAGTGAGCCCGAAGCCAGAGACGTTGCACTATTGTTAACGATAGCATCTGTGTTTGTTCCATAATGTTTTTTTTATGTATGTAAACTATGGTTAATATGCCACGTTATAATATCTTAAAGTTCTTATCGTGATTGTAATTGACTTCTCGCCCTTTTTTGAGGTTAGTCTCGGGGGCCTGAAGCACTATAAAAATACTCCCTGCCGAGGAAGAACAATTGTTTGTTTTGGTTGGAACCTGAAAGATTTTTGGTCCTTATGTAATTTGACCCATTTTTAATACAAGAAATAGAGTTGAACGCTGGCCTTTGGATGTAATAATTCCTGTGTATTTCTTAGTTTCCCCTTATGTGCATGTGCCTCATGTTTCCTCTTTGCATTATGTTTTATTCGCGTCCTTGACATAGTGTATAATGGATCAGAATTCATGTTCTCATGCTTTGGCTATTGTTTCAGACACCCAAAAGAAATTTCTTCCAAATTTGGTGTAAAATTCATCCTTGTGGTGCTCTACATCGATGGGCTATCATCGTTCCTCATTTATCACCAGACCCTAACATATCGACCATGGCCGAAGTGCTATCTTCCTCTTACAAACATTATCTGCGTAGACTGCTCTGTGTTTCTTGATATTTATGACTCCATAACCTAATATATCTCGCCCCATTTCCACCTTCAACCTCTAAAATTTATCCCATGAAAATATAATCTGGACTTGTTATGTATTTGTGAGAGATCCCTCTCTGGAATCGGAGAATCCAGCTCCCTTTCCTAAAGTGGTTCTGTTGTTACCTCGGAATCTGCCTTCCTGCAACCTTGGGTGTGATTATGAGTGCTAACAGATTCAAGACAAGAAAACTAGTGAAGTCCATATTTGTTTCGTCTTGAAAAAACTAAATGATGCATGCCTACATGATCCATTCCCTACCCCATTCATAGATAGAGCAGTGGAGAGCATATGAGGACAAGAAGTGTATTTTTTTACTAATGATTTCTCTAGTTACCATCATATAAGGATTGAAAAGGAATATTGGTACAAGAGAACCTTTGCAACAGAGAGGGGATGCTTCCAATATACAGTAATTCCTTTTGGACTCAAGAATGCCCCTACTATTTTTTCTAGAGTAGTAGTAGCTTCTTTTAAATATTTCATCCATAAATTTCTTGAAGTACAGTTTGATGATTGGACAATCTATGGGCTAGTTAAAAATCATATTGAGAATCTTAGAAATATGCTCGACCAGGGTAGACAGTTCCAGATATATGTTAATTTGAAGAAATGTATTTTATGTGCTCATTTTGGTATCTTGTTGGGTCATGTGGTATGTCAATACCAAATATTGATGAACCCTATCAATATTTCCATTATTGTTGACCTACCTTAACCCACATTAGTCAAATAGTTGAGAACTACCTTGACACATATGGGATAGTATAGAAAATTTATCCGAGGTTATGTTAAGATAAAAACTCCAATGGAAATATTGTTGAAGAAAGATCTTAAATTCCAATGGAATGAGCAGTGTCAAGATATTATGGATGTTCTCAAAGACAATATGGTCTCAGCTCCACTATTGGTATTTCCATACTGAAAAAATAATTTCATGCACATGTTGACATGTTTTCTTTCACGCTTGATGTCATACTTAAACAACCATGTGATGGATCTCTAAATCACCCCATTGAATTTTCTAGTAGAAAATGATTGAGGACAA
Organism: Pseudotsuga menziesii; assembly: GCA_001517045.1. NCBI lineage: Eukaryota > Viridiplantae > Streptophyta > Pinopsida > Pinales > Pinaceae > Pseudotsuga > Pseudotsuga menziesii. The sequence goes on from LPNX010985177.1 coordinate 204,627, forward strand.
AAAGGAACTATACCAATACTAAGAGGGGGGGACCTGCTGTGATATATGCTCTCTTGAAATTTTGACATTATTTTATGGGAGGTCATTTCAAGATGTATACAGACCATTCTGCGTTAAAATACTTGATCAATAAGGTAGTCTTAGGGGGGAAAACATGTCGATGGATTCTCCTATTTTAAGAGTTTGATTTTGAGATTATTTTCAAGCCAGGTTGATTGAAATTAGGACCTAGCCATATGTCAAAGTTATAAAGTGGAGAAGAGCCTACTAGTCTTGACAATAGTCTTCCAGGCGCACAATTGTTTTCAGTTAAGATAATTGATGATCACTATAAAGATATTGCACATATCTTGACTATATGATATGCACCAAAAGGATTAAGTACAACATAAAAGAATCAATTAGTTGTAAAAGATGCATATTTACATTTGATCGTTTGGCAATTATATAAGATAATATTAGATTAAATACTTCGTCGTCATGTCTTTGACCATAAGCGACTGATGGTGTAGAATGAAGCACATGCTAGTGTCACACGAGGCCACTATGCAGAAAATGAGATAGTGCACAAGATTTTACAGGAAGGATTATGGTGGCCTACTCTTCACACGAACGCTAGATACCATTGTTGCAGATGTGATATTTTTCAAAGAAATAGAAAACCATTGTGACGAGATGAAATGTCGGTGGTGCCACAAGTAACTTTGCAGGAATTTGGTAAATGGTATATTGAATTTGTGGGTACCATTAACCTACCACAAAAATTAACGGGTGCATGATATATAATCACTACGATATCCTACTTGACTAGGTGGGACATAGAAGCACCAATAAGAGATTGCTCTAGTATGACTACTGCAAAATTTTTATTTGACCATCTCATGAACCAATTTGGACTCCCAAAAATTTTAATAAGTGACCAAGGTACACATTTTGTGAATTGTGTGATTGAAAACACAATTGAGGAATTTTAGAATCAACATCAAAATACAACTCCATATCACCCATAAGCAAATGAAGTTGTCGAAGTGTTTAATAAGATCCTAGAAAATGCACTGAGTAAAATATGCAATATTCAGAGGGATGATTGCGATCACAAGATACCTGGAGTATTACAGGATTATCACACCACATGAAAAAGATTGACAAGAAAAACTCCATTTAGATTGGTTTATGGACAAGAGGATGTCATACCACTACAATATATTGTCCCTATTCTACAAATAGTTGCAGTTACTGAGACGAGAGATGTAGGCGTAGTAGAAGAAATATTGTCATAGCTTGTATAATGGGAAGAAGATATCTTAATCATAGGATATCATCAGCGTGTTGAGAAGGAGAAATAGAAGGTTTTGCATGGCTGTCATATTAATTTCAAGAAATTTCATATCGGTGATTGCATCCTCCTATATGACATTAAATTTTTGAAGCATCCTAGAAAAGCTTTGAACGCACTGGTTGGGATCATATGTTGTCATCCATATCATTGATGGAGGTGCATTCCAGTTACAAAAATTAGATGGTACACCCTTCAAGGGGTTGGTGAATGGAAGTGGGATAAAACGTTATCAATATAGTAATACTTTGCTTGACTGAAAAGATAGTGCTTAAAAAATAATTGAAGTCTTGTATATATAGTTTTTATCATATGTTTCAAGATGTGTCACAAGTGTAAAATTATGTCGCAAAATGTACATCTATCACAAGAAAAACATTTCTCGTTAGTGACAATTGGAGGAAAAATAAGCTACAGTAACGAGATATTTCAGCACCATAATACGTACCTTGTTTTATTTTTAGTGAAGTGATGGTTCAATTGGTGGTTTATTGGAATGATGGGAAATATTGCATCATGTTACAGAATTATCCACAAATGTTTCCATTTATTGTAGAACCACGTTAGTGAATGACCACCTGCATGAAGAAACCTATTTCATCTTAATGGGAAATTTTGTTCATTCATTTGTATCCAACTGAGAAATTTCTTAAGACAGGATACTGTCTGCAAACCCCTTTGAAGATGAAGTCATTTGTGAAATGTAAATCCCTATGTCGAGCAGCACCACCATTGAATGATCTAGCATGGAGGTTCCCCATTCCATGCCCATTATTGAGAATCTTCTGTAGTTGTGTTGGGACCTATGTCTTCCAATCTACTAAGAATAAAGAGAATTGGTTGCGGCATTGTTCCTTAACATAGATTCATAGCTACCCATGATTCCAAAGCATCAGGATCTGGGTCAAAACCATAAGGAAATATGATTCTCCTCATGTAAATATTAGAAAGAATGCTAAGTATCCACTAGTTAAGCCAGACATCCCAAAAGGAATCCAACACTTTCTACAACACTTTCTGAACTGAAAATTTTGATTTACATGACCTCGATGCAAATGGTCAAAGAGGTACCTTTTCAAATCGTTCCAATGGAATTGGAATGAGGACTCAAAAATTCGGGCATATTATCTTTAATACACATGCCCCGCTTTTGGTCAAAGGATGGAAGTCAATATGTGCATCAAATAATTTTTGGTTTTCTTTGATGAAAGTTTCCTCTGGCTAGATCGACGCCTTTTGGTGGACGTTGAACCAATTTCTTTAATCATTGGGATGCCTCCTGTAGGGGTCAACCCAATGTCATTCTTTGCAGGAAAAGAGAAGGACTCAGGCCTAGTCGGCCTAATGAAGGAGAAATAAAACCTCACGAGAAATAAGAGGGGATTATCTATCACCTCTATCAATGACACAGTTGTTCACTTCCCAAAAAAAGTACTATCCAGCAAGCTGCTCATAAATATACGACCGAACTAGTGTACTACTAGTACCATTGTTGGAGAAGAGCAATGTGTTGTGGGTGTGGAGATGAATTGGTATAACTATCTATTGAATGAGTTATTAGTTGATACCACTGACTCTCAAGAGAAAGGTAATCCCTTTACCTATTCATATATTCTAATTTTGATATCGTTTTTTCCCATGGACCGAGATACTGAACTACTAGGGGGTGTGCATGTATGTTCCATTTCGGGGGGTGCACTACCAGAACCTATGGTATGAGAAGAAAAATCCATGTTGAAAAACAAAAAATAACATTGAGTTTTATTTACATGCTTATGCACTGAGGCATCAGATTGGGAACCAATCCAGGATTTTCATGGATATTGTTCAGCAGTTCGACAATGTTATAATATTTTCCATTAAGGATCACTAGATGTATTTGAAACCAAAACAAGACCCAAGGAATTAATGGTTTAACATTTAGTTCTAGTTAGCTGATGAAGACATCGAGACGATCATTCAGGATTGGCCTGAAGAATGGAGAAAACATGTTGCAGATGATAAAACCTCTAAAGTTGGTTCCCTTACCGATGATGATTGTAATATCATCGTTGATAGAATGGAGGGACTAGCGAATAAAACTTGCCAAAATATTGATGAGCAGAATCTCGACTTGGTTGGAGGAATCATTGATTTACTATAAACTCTATATGTCACAGTAAAACAAGTCAGAGTAGTAGTCGGTTGGGACCCATTCTAGTCCGAGATGTAAGAAGTCATTAATTCTAATGATTGACCTATTGAATTACCATATCCATGACAACATGTGAATATCCAAGTGTATCCTAAGGCACTTTATTTGGGAACACTAGAGCATAACACCATGATCAAGGACATTGGTCAATTTTATGTGATCTCTATGTTTCTACTTCAGAACATTCAGTAGGATGTAGTAGATGAAAAAAAGGCGAGAGAGAATGCATTTTTTAAACAACTAAAACATTCAAAGAATACCATTGCATCTATCAAAACCAAGGTGCAGGAGATGGAGTAGAAAAAATAGAGATGGCAACAGGACAATTAAAGATTGGATCATTTTTTCATGCTTACATGACATGAATTTTTCAAAAAAGAAATTACATCTGAGATTATCCTGCAGGACCAAGTTATTTGACTTGGGGAAGTAACTGCCAACCTCTTCCAATAAGTTATAGATTTAGAAGAAAATTTGGCTCCTAGTACACCCCCTGAGGTACTGGATGCATGACAAAAGGTAGTAACTGAGAATTTTCAAAATATTCAAGAGGTTGAGGCACTTTGTGCCAAATCATATGCACAAGTTTCTCATTCTTTGAAATCCTTGATGTAGAATGCAATGTTGGAGCAAGTAACAAATTAAATTTATACTGCAAAGGAATATATGACCGGGATGAAAAATACAATGAAGAATTTGTTGTCAGTCAAGAAAATGAGCAAGGATTCTGACTTGAAAAACTTATGGGAGAAGGTTGCTAAATTGAAAACACAATAACAAGGCCAAACACAACGTGTCGCAGAGCTCCAAGCCGAAGTAGAAAATGTTACATAAACCATACAATCGGTCCATGAGCGAGTGCGAGAGGATATGAGAGTGATATAGGAGTTGAAACTTTGAAACATATCACTTTAAAACTTGAGGAACAAATTCAGAAAGTTAAAGAATATATGTAAAGACAAGCATAAGAAGTGAGGAAAATTTATCACGAGTTTCAAAATAAACTCGGTGTGGAAAATATCTCTGGATTAAGTGGATCAGGAAGATACACAAATGAGTATCAACGGCCTATTGACGCTATGAAAGGGAATAAGAGTTTTGGTTAGAAATGTGAAGAATCCAGTCAAAATGTGATTAATTCCATGATGGAAAAAGATAAGAGTAAGTCAAATCTGAGAATTCGACCTGTTTTGATGTAACAATAAATGAAATGAGTTAAGTTAGATTAACAATCTATTTTGGGAACGGGAGTGAATGTAAAATGGGATGATAGATATTGTATTAATGTAATGTGATTTGTTGGGTTAGTTAGAGAATCAATTGACTATTAGTTGAGAACTAGTCAATGGTTAGTGGAAGAATTGTAATGAGTATATAAGGTTGATCCATAAGCTGCGTGCAACTGATCTTCATATCGCACTTATAATGACACTTATCATAGATAGAGCTCAACAAAGAAAGAAAATATTGAGAAGAGGATGACAAAAACAAGAAAGAGGGCATGCATGAATAATAAATAGAGAAAGAACTCATCTATTGTAAAGAATATCTTTAGATAAATATGCATGTTGTGTGCACAGACTAAGACCGTTCTAAATATTTCTCATGCCATATGAAGAGATCTTTTTGTGTTTTTTCATGTCTGAGTTTCCACATTAAATATGTGTGTCTATGATAAGCCTGGTTCTTGTAGTCCCCATAGGTACATCAGGTGAGATCCCACTTACATTGCATGTGATGCTAACATATTTATACTCTGTTGATCAAGTTCCTTAGGATTTGTTAGAAAAAAAGGGAATTGTAACGTCCTCGACCCTCCAATCGATGAAGAGGATGCTACTAACACCAAACCAACAGGAAAACAGCCCCATGAACATGAACATGGATAAATGCTTATATTAAAAAGCTTGATATAATATATACTGAGATGCATATAACATACGAGGATACATAGTTACTCACATTCAACGAAAGCAAACATATACATTCCAACATTCAACATGTTCATCATTTCTCATGAAACAGTTGATATAATTGCAGAGATGGAATAGTTAGGAGTACTTATCTTTTTAATGAAGAACTCGCCCCGCAACCAGCTACATCGCTGCAACCTTCCACCCAACCATAGGCCATCATGCTCATCAATCTCTCAGCAACACTACCACCCACGAGTTAGGCATGATTCCTCAAGGAATAAGGGTCAATGAAGGCTTACACATAGCCAAGGTTTTCCAATCAGCCAAACCCAGACAATAGGCTTTTACCAGGTCATAAAGGAGCTAGGAAAGGCTAAATGCTAAGCTAGTGGCCTCAACACCAGTCTTCTCAAGCATACCCAGCCTCTAATCCCACTCTCAATAGTCTGAAGACCAACCATTGCATACCAAAACAAAACAACCCATTCACGGCTCTGTGAAGAAGGTAAAGACAACCAGGTGATGATCCCAACCAAAGGTGAAACACAATTCAAGCCCACAAGACAACTCAGAGTTGATCTTGGCCTTATAATGGCCAAAACAACTCAGCATCAACCCAAAACCAGGGTACATCAACAGCCCAAACTCACAATGAAAACTATGGCAACCTTACACAGTCTCAAAACAGGGTCAGAAGTAGTACTCCTAGCATAGACATGGGAGGACTCAACCAACGGTTGTGGAAGTCAATGACCGTCCAACATCTAAAAGCCCATAGCACACAACTCCTCAATGCAAACACTGAAGAAAGTTACACAAACATAAATGGGGAAAGAACAAACCCTCAACCTATGCGCAAGGGAAAAAGACACAGCCCAGGAAAAACATGGAAGAAAACATAGCGGTCTATAGCTCACAATACACCACGAAGGATGGAAAACAATACATAGCTCAATAATTCCAAAGGAAATGGGTTCTCTGCGTGAATGGAAGGAACACCACCACAGACCGACAACAGTGTGAGAGAGGGAAAACAAACCCCCAAACAAGAAATCACACCCCTTCTTAACTCGGTTCTATGTGAGGAAGATTAACCACCCCCTTGCTACACATCCCTACATGAGAGTGAACCCCAAAAATCCCCCAAGAGAGTGTGCGTAGTGATGGTTCCCTTACCCACATGAAGGTGGAGAGAGGACTGGTGGAGTGAGCGTGTGGCAAGGACTGACAGTCTTGCCACCCTCCACTTCCAGCAATAAATGCCTCAACAACACAACAGAACATTAAAAAGGTGGTTGGATGAGACAAGGGAAGGTGGGAAAAATAGACAGGGTGATGACATGTAGCTTTTTCCCCCATGACTCAAGGTTCATCATTCCCCCTCCCACCCCTTATCCTTTGGAATCATGCCCTTCTCATTTTAACGTTGCACTATCATAGCTAGCTGTAGGTTTATTTTAATTGATGTGCGAATTTACATGATGCCAAACTATAATGTGCCGGATAGCACGATATACCATCGAAAACTATCCCTATTTCCGAAACATACACAACAAAATCGATGGTGGGGCATTTTCCTTTAACCCCTCACCACAATTAATTACATTATATATATCATGCAAATGGGGTAAAAACCGAGGTGTTACATCCTCCTCCCCCTTGGAATAACACTGTCCTCGGTGTTCCAATACATAGGAATACATATACAATTTGCACATCCAAAATTTCAAAATTTTGTAGATCTGTCCCATGTTCAATTATTTACTTTGGACATTCAGTACAAAGCCCCTCATCTTCCACAAAATTCTCCTACTAGTTCTTAGCTTTTAGCTTATCCCGAAGTCTAGGAACTTTGCGGTTGTTTCCCTCTTCATTCTCCCTCATTGGGAAGTCCCGGCGTAAACAATGTCCTCTGCATTCCCAGCATTTCACTGGTTGCTTCATCTTTACCTGGTCAATTTCCTTTGAGTCTTCATTCCTAGACCATTTCTTAATGGGTCGCTTGGACAAATGTCCCATCACTGATCCACCTTCCTTTCCTTTGCCTATTGCTCCCAAAAAGGCTTTTCACCTCCCTTTGCAAACCAATAGAGTCTTGTAAAATCTGGTGGTTCATTTCATTCTGCTTTTTTTGTATCTTGAGCATCCCTCCAAGATTTTGTTGGGTCTTGGTAATCATTTGAAGAAGACTTCCAGCCAATTCCAACAACTTTTGATCTACTGCCATGATCAATGTGCACCATGGGGTTTCACTTTTCTCACCTGTGAAATGCACCATTGAAATTCTGTCAGGCCAAGCATAATATAGACATTAAAATCAGTCAGTTAAATTCCCAATTGGCATGGCAGTCCAAGTCTCATCAAGGAAACTTTCATATTTTTCATGCCTTCCCAACAGGCACACGAGCTCATTCATGTCCATTCTTGGGCAGGGAATTAACCATTCCAGCATTCACGATTTACTTTAAGCAAATACACACATTCCATTTTTAGTCATACATGCATTCAACCATCTTTTGTTTTCACAATGCATATATATATATATAATCAAAAGGGGCAAGAGAGATCATCAAGAGTTTTTCCCTTCCTTGTTTTGTTCCATCCTGGAACCCACACCACTGCTGTGGCTTTTCATGCTCTCAGCCTCTTTCACTTCACCATGAATGCTGAACCAATCCCTCTTGGTCATCACACTTAGTGTCTCTAGTCTATTTTAGACCTCTCAACCATGGATCCTCTCCACATGGTTTGTCTCGGCTGCTAGGACCTTCACAGTCTTACTAGCACCTTTTCCATTACCACTCATTCCAAGCTCTCCAGGATAGTCACATTTCCACCTGCACCCCTAGGATGCTCTCATAGTCCTCGCTCCCAGTGATACCTATATCCAAACATTGAATAGATTCACATGTTTAGTTTATTCTCATCGGTTTTATCTCTAGAACAAGAGCTTAAAACATCATAACCAAATCATATACACATGTACATTCATAAGAAAAATAATCCAATACTTATCTGTATTGTGCATTTCCTCGTTGGTCCATAGGATCCTGCTTCGCTTTTCAATCCTTGGGATCACCTATGGACTTGGATGTCAGGTCAGCACGTAGGCTGCACCACAACCTCAAATAATTAATGTCCATCCATTACACCCTCATGTCGACTGGGATTGGAACTTTACCACGACTATTTACAGGTCCAGGATCTACTATGGATCCCCACGCATATAAAAGCCCAACATACACTTATACCAACATACAATTATATCAACATACACTTATATCAACAATAATGCACTTATACCAACATACACTTATATCAACATTAACCCTTACTCCGCAACCCCTCACAACAACCGTTTGCCTTTTCTCTTTAGGGTGCAACACCCAACTGCATCCATTTAGCCTGTCAACACAAGCAATATAAGCAAACTCATTAGTGTTATTGCTATAAAAATGTAATCATATTTCATATCATTCACTATCAAGTATTGATACACCAGGAGTGCATCCACTCCCTAGGGTGTAGTCAATATTGAAAAACATTTCATGACTCGACATCAAAAAGGTGTGCACCCTTTCCCGGTGTGTGTCATGTAGGCCCTATTTATACTCAAGCAATCGGTCATAATGGAAATAAAATCAAAACATGATCTGCATATTGAGTTTAACAATTTGACATGCATATTCTTAGCTAGGGTCACAGAACACTTATCCATTTGCCGACGTAGTATCCCTTCGTTAAGGAGGAATGGGGCTCCCTTCTTTGAGTTGACAGTCCCTCGGTTAGCCATCCCAACTCCTTTTTAGATTTCATATTCACACATGTCTTACCGACATAATCTATACCTTCTCACTCATGTTGCTTACCAAACATGTAGTGCAGATGAGACATTTCCAAAATTTCCAATGGAGTTTCACCCGAAACCCATTTCCAAGGTAAGGGAAAACCTTCCCATGGAGTTTGGCTCCTGCAGGCCATCACTCTTCCTGCAGTGTGTACCCCTGGCACATTCATCAAATATCCAAACAGTCAATAATTACTTGATAATACAATCCAAATTGATCGTTCCATAACCAAGCAATGACATTAGTAATTAAATGCAATAAGAATTTGCAACTCTATCCTCTACAGAAATTGATTTGCTTAACAATGAGGTGATCCTCATTTGTGGGTCTCTTGTAAGTAGCACTACTATGCCCATTATAATTTTTATGCTTACTAGCATAACATGAATACCCACTTACAATGCATCCTCCTCACACAATTCTATGCAAGCCAATAGTGATTAGTAGTTGTCAGCAATTTCTCAAATCCGAAATTCACAATTCAAATTTAACAACCCATTATGCATACCAACTATTTTCACAGCCATGAGACTCTTTCACATGGTAGATTTTGGTATTTGTCATGGTCTTACCCACCTTTCCATGCTCTAAATAATCTACCTGAAACCTGAGCTTCAATCAACCAAATACATGGTAAGTCTAGATGCATATAACCTTTTCATTGCTGCAACCATCACTAAAGCATTTTCAGAATTTATAAAATTCAAATACTTCCAGCTGTTAATCACATAAATATTTCCAAAACTCATTTACTTCATGCAATCATCATCAAACTAACATTTGGAAGGTATAGTCACATCATACATGCAATTAAATGAAATTTTTAGATACTTTTTACTTCACAAGCGTATCATTTGTACCACCTTGCTCTTCCATAGAGCATTTCCAGCAGCAAATTGATCATGACTATCTTCTTTATGCACTTACTATCTTGCATTCATAACAACCTTTGAAATGGTTCCTGAATTGTCATCAATTCATTTTTTCAGCGATTAGTTATTCATAATATCACATGCACTCATCTCAATGCATTCATGCAATGCATCACAACATTTGCACCTATACTTATGCAATCAGTCACTCACACCCTTCATATGCATCCATTTCAATGCATGACTATAAGATTCAAAAAAAATATTTTTAATGCATATCCATTCAATGCTACCTTGCATTGATTTAGGAATACTATGCATTCAACACACCATGCATGGCCTAACCATGACTACTTCATATAGGATGCATTACTATAATCAAGATCATCAGTACTTACTTTCCTTGGCTACCAAGCTCAATCCATATATATAGGCAAGACACCTTTCTATATGAACGTAGTATAACATTCAAATATCCATATGGTATGAGGTCTCTTACCTTTACCACTCCATGGAATTTGTCATAATCAAACTCTTACCTTCATGGGTCCTACTTACACCCTTGGCATGACCAATTTGGTTGGTCCTTTGTAGGAGATTGTAGAATTTGCTCACCAAATTTTGTTTTTGGACTTGTTGCCTCATCCCTTTCTCCAGAGGGTTGCTAGTCACATTCGTCAGCATCAGCAACATATTCAGCCAGTTCCATGTTGTCGTTGGTTTTTCCACTAATGCCAACAACAATGCAATACATATCATTAGTGGTTCATTATAAATGTATAATCCTCAATATCCTATGTATGCAAAGCATATCCTCATACATTTCAGGTATAAAACTTAGGGAATGTAGTTATAATCAGCAAGATAGGGTTTAAGGAAAATTCCCTTTTCAAGTCCCACATCCTCGCATGTAGCTCCTCTTCCACACAGTAGCTGGTTTGCCTTCATGGTCTTGCTACCTCCAGGCATGCAATCCATGGATTTGTCCATATTGACAGTAGCACATTTCTCTTTCAAGCAATTACTAGCACTTTGCTGCTCCATTCTCATATTCGAGTGATTCTCCCTTGTTCCCTGCTGGATAAGCTTTCCAACACCTATACACATGCTTCATTTTCAACTTGGGTGTGAAAACCACACCACTTCAAATATATTTTGGTCAGGAATATTAACTTTAGTCACCTAGGGTTTTCTTCCATTTCAGTCCTGAAACTGCTGAAAACCCCAATGAGAAATTCACTACAAAACCCACTGGAATACTAGCTGGAATTTGCTAAAAATTCCACTTCAAATAGTTGAAAGGTGCTTGAAAAATCCACTTGAAACCCCATTTTTTCTTGAATAGAATTGGGTCTCATCCCAACTATCATTTCTACGTTTCGGTAGTCAGAACGACTAATTTCCTTCGCTGCTCATCCACGACCATACAACTAACCCTTTCCGTGGTATCGATGGTTTGTTCATCTATGCTTCTGGACTTTATCGACGATGCCAAAGGTTATCCCTCAGCGGTCAAACAACTAACATCTTCCACCATTTTGGATCCCCATCTGTCTAAGATTCTGAGTCCTTTATCATCACTGCAAAAGCCATCATCGACGATCGAATCCTCTACTTGTCAAACGGCTAGTTCTCTAAGCTTCCGACACTTCGGCGGTCTGATGTTCATCTTTCATCCAACGCTCATCGGTGGTCCAATAAACTAAATTTTTCTGGCGTTTTGGGCTGATCCTCCTCTGGCTTCTGACATATAGGAAGACCGATCCTCTAATTTTCTCCGACATATCGGTAGTCCTATCCTCTAAAGTTTTCAGATGTTTTCTATACTTAGAAAAATTTTCAGAAATTTTTCTTCTTCCTTTCCCCACCGCATTGGCTACTCGATCGTCTAAATTTTTTTGACGCTTCCAACTCTTTGGAAAAACTTCTCCTTTCATCTGTCGCCACATCGGCTGCTCAATCAACTAACCTTCACCGACGTTTCCACAATCTTCAGGAGATCTCCGTCGAAATTGCGGCTCTACTTTCAACTAATTTCCGTCGAAACCTTCTCTTCTCTTCCGCCGCTGCATCGACAATCTCATCCTCTAATTATCGACAATCCCATCTTTTATTCTTCTCCGATACTTGCTGCCACATCGGTTGCTCAAACAACTAAATTTCATCGACGGTTTCTGTACTTAGAGGAATTTTAAAAGTTTTCTCTTTCTACTTTATTCCACCGACGTATCGGCACCCTCAACATCTATTTTATGCCGACGTCTGCTGCCGCATTAGCGATCTAAATGACAAAGTTTCACTGATGTCTTTAACACTTAAGAGAATTTTGGTGAAAAATCCTTCTTTCTCCTCAGCGCTTTCACCTCTTTCCTGCTGCCATATTAGCGTTTCCATTACCTAACACTTCGCCACTCAATCAGCTAATTTTCTTCAATCCACTTCACAAATCTTCACTGCTCCAAACAGCTAATTTTCAGTGATGTATCGACTTAGACTTCTTCTAAATTTCACCAATCAAATCGCCTAACCCCTCCCCTGTTTATCGGTGCCTTGAATAACAAGTTTTGTTGGCATATCGGTGGCCTTCGGCTGATTCTCTCCGCAACTACGGCTCCAGCTTCCACTATTTTCCACTGACGGCATCGAAAGTCCTTCCATCTAAATGTTTCGATGTTTCAGAAGTCTTCATTATCTTTCTTCCACTTCATCGGCTCAGACTTCCTCTATCTCTCGCTGCCACCGGGGTCTGTATCGGAGGGGCTTCCAACTAAGTTCTTCGACAATCCAGCAGTCTCAACACTTAGAAAAATTTTCAAAGGATTTCCTCTTTGTCAGCTTATTTCGCCCAATGGCATCAGCTCTCAACACCTCTTCATTTCCGCTATTGCGGCTCCCTTCCTGCGAGCCTCCCCTTTCTTCTGCCACCACCGCTGCATCGAAATACTTCTCATGAAGCTTCCCGCCGTTGCGGCTTCATCTCTAGGTTCTAACCGTTGTGCATCAGATGGACTTCCGCCTAGCTTATCCGATGATTTTTAGACTTAGAAAATTTTTGGAATTTTCTCCTGTCATTCACATATTTCTCCTGTTTTCTTCTGGGCAGTAGGCACCCTGCCTTTGTTAACTGATTCTTCATGGCCATCTGCAGCCCAATTGCTACAACATACACTCTGTCAATGCATCCTTATGGCCCATTCAGGCCCATGCTACAACCTTTGCTCTGATACCACTCTGTAACGTCCCCGACCCTCCGACCGATGAAGAGGACACTACTAACACCAAACCAACGGGAACACAGCCCCATGAACACGAACATGGATAAATGCTTATATTAAAAAGCTTAATAGAATACATACTAAGATGCATATAACATAAGAGGATACATATTTACTCAACATTCAACAAAAGCAAACATATACATTCCAACATTCAACATGTTCAGCATTTCACATGAAATAGTAGATATAATTGCAGAGATGGAATATTCAGGAGTACTTATCCTTTTAATGAAGAAATCACCCCGCAACCAGCTACATCGATGCAACCTTCCACACAACCATAGGCCAACGTGCTCATCAATATCTCAGCAACATTGCCACCCCCGAGCTAGGCACGATTCCTCAAGGAATAAGGGTCAATGCAGGCTTACACATAGCCAAGTTTTCCCAATCAGCCAAACCCACATAGTAGGGTTTTACCAGGTCATCAAGGAGCTAGGAAAGGCTAAATGCTAAGCTGGTGGCATCAACACTAGTCTTCTCAAGCATACCCATCCTCTAATCCCACTCTCAACAGTCCGAAGGCCAACCACTGCATACCGCAGAAAAACAACCCATTCATGGCTTTGTGAAGAAGGAAAAGACAATTGGGTGACGATCCCAACCAAAGGTGAAACACAACTCAAGCCCACAAGACAACTCGGAGTTTTTCTTGGCCCTAGCGTGGCCAAAACAACTCAGCAGCAACCCAAAACTAGGGTACATCAACAACCCAAACTCACAATGAAAACTATGGAAACCTTAAACAGTCTCAAAATAGGGGCAGAAGAAGAACTCCCAGCATAGACATGGGAGGACTCAACCAACGAATGTGGAAGTCAATGACCATCCAACATCTAAAATCCCATAGCATACAACTCCTCAACGCAAATGCTGAAGAAAGTTACACAGATAGAAATGGGAAAAGAACAAACCCTCAACCTGTGCGCAAGGGAAAAAGATACAGTGCAGACAAAACATGGAAGGAAACACAATGGTCTACAGCTCACAATCCACCACGAACGATGGAAAGGAATACATAGCTCAATAATGCCAAAGGAAATTGGTTCTCTACGTGAATGGAAGGAACACCACCACAGACCAACAACAACATGAGAGAGGGAAAACGAACCCCCAAACAAGAAATTGCACCCCTTCTTAACTCGGCTCTGCTTGAGGAAGATTAACCGGCACCCTACTATGCATCCCTCCGTGAGAGTGAACCCCCAAAAGCCCCCAAGAGAGTGTGTGTAGTGATGGTTCCCTTACCCATCTGAAGGTGGAGAGAGGACTGGTGGAGTGAGCGTGTGGCAAGGACTGACAGTCCTGCCACCCTCCACTTCCAGCAATAAATACCTCAACAACTCAGCAGAACATTAAAAAGGTGGTTGGATGAGACAAGGGAAGGTGGGAAAAATAGACAGGGTGATGACATGTATCTTTTCCCCCCATGACTCAAGGTTCATCATTTCACCCCCCCCCCTCATCCTTTAGAATCATGGCCTTCTCATTTTAACGTTGCACCGTCATAGCTGGCTGTAGGTTTATTTTAATTGATGTGCATATTTACATGATGCCAAACTATAATGTGCTAGATAGCACGATATACCATCAGCAACTATCCTTATTGCCGAAGCATACACAACCAAATCAATCGCGGGGCTTTTTCCTTTAGCCCCTCACCACGATTAATTACATTATATACATCATGCAAATGGGGTCAAAACCGGGGTGTTACAGGAATAATTAACCTGGGTTAGTGGAAACAATGCCAACAATACAATTTTGTAAATGAGCAATTTAAGTGTTGAATATCCTCATATTGTTTCATTCTATTTGGAGACATAACCAAATTGTCCTTAAGTGCGTGGATATTATATGCTCTAGTCTGAAGTGTGTTTTCCACTACATTAATATAGGAAGTGCCTAGTCAGTAGGAAACCAAAAATGAGTGTTTTTATCCATATATGGATTCTTATGTTTCAATTTTTTATCTCCATGATAATTTCAATTATACCACCATTATTCAAGGGGAAGTCTTTGTGACTAGTAGTGCAACCTTTCTTAAGAGAAGCATCTAAAATAGTTTTCTAAACACTTATTAATTTATTATATTTGACCACATATTTGGGGATGATAAATCATGTTGAGTTTCAAGTAGGTACCTTAAAGTTTATGTACTTCTTTCCAAAATATTATTGTTAGAATAGTTCCTCAATCAAATACAATGGAAGTAGACACGCCTTTTAACTTAATAACATTATCCGGGAATACTTTTTTAATTATTGAAGGTATAAAAGGGTGGTATAAGACACACAAGTGGTCATATTTTTAAATGCAATCAACTACCAACATGTTGACTAATTTATTACTAGATATAGGAAACACCACTATAAAATTCATAGAGATATTAGTCCATATATGGGTTGAAATCAATATTGGCTACCACAGTCCTAGTGACTTTACCATATCTTCCTTCTATCACTCACAAGTTTCATAGTCCACACGAACATTTTGGGTGATTGTTTCCATGCCTTCACAAAAAGAATGATTGCTCAATCCTTTCATATTTTTTTATGAAATCCTAACTAGCCTATGGTACACAATGAATGTAACTCCTCTAAAATTATTTGTTTTAAGGAGGGATTTGATTCAAAAAAATGTTCCTTTTATACCTCAATGTGTCTTGGTTCCATTTATACTTCTTTTGAGGGTTTAGTTCAGGTACAATCCTTTATATGGTTCCCACTATGGTGTCATTCACAGCCATTCTGGATGTGATTCCTTGAGCCAACCTGAAGCTAGGAAGGATAATGAAAATAAGGATCTCTCCAGCTCAAATTTCCTATACAATACATCAACCATAAACTCACAGGAAAGAAATTTAGGGTGGATAACCCATAGAGTGGACTCCTCAGCTAATCCAATGGTTTGAAATCATTAGTCATCCTTTCTCTAGGGCTATCTAATTCTTGGTTCATAGTATTTTGGAGGGATATATTAGTGAGATTGTGGTTGACACCATAAGATCATACAATGAGTTAGAAAGACAGTTCTTCCAAGAACCTTGATGCAACTTCTTGAAATATTTAAAACTGTGGATAAAGATGTTGGTATGTGAGAAAGGGACCTTGAGCATGGAATCCAATGATTCAAACATTGTGCATGAAGAACCTTGGTAATGTCACAAGAAAGGCTTGAACAAGATGGGAAAGAGTAAGCTAAGATGTTCTTTGTCAATAGTGAGAATGAGAAAGAGGGTTGTCTCCTAAGGAGTGGAATAATATTTTGGTCGGGAAAGAGAAAAAAGATTACGAAAAGAAGAGGAAATTGCAGTGTGATTGCAATAAGGGACTTCGAGTTGGTATCATGTCTCAATGGAGAACATTGCAACGAAGAGGAAGAATATCTTCTTATACATGAAGATGAAGGGGAAGTGTCAGATCCAGACTAGGACTAAGACATACCCACAACCCTGTGTATATATCCAACATCTAAGGTCAGACCTAAAAGTGTAGTGAAGTGTGGATTTTCAAATCATAGTAGCAGTACTAGTTGATATAGGAGTCAAGGAGTTCCTACTAATGGAACATTTAATTCAAATTCAACATACCCCAAGTACACAGAATATATTGGAGTGACATAAAGATACCTATATTGAATAGGAATGGGTTGGAAGACCTTGAGCAAGATTGATTCCTATGTGAAGCTATATGGATAGTGTGACACATCTAATATGAGGCTATAAAAAGAACCAAGATGATCACAACCAAGGATTTAATACTTCAATGCCTAAGGTGAGTCTATAAATGTCTGATGTTCACCATAGAGAATAATTTTATTACCACAATACTACCACATATTTGTGTTCCCTTTCTTCAATAGAATATTCTATCCCAAAGAAAAACTTTTGAGATTAATATTAAATTGGAAGCTTCATCGATTGGAGAAACTGGTGCTATAATGATGCAAATATAGTCACAGCTTTCCAATATAATGTTGTGAATACAAGATATCAAGAAAGGAAAATAAAATCAACAAAAAATATAGTATACAAGATGCATAACTGAAGGCCATCATAAATATTCATGTCCACTTTCTTGAATTATCTTGCATTAGGAGCACCAAACCTAATAAATTCACAAGGAATGCCGTGGTATAGAATTTTTCAGACAAGAGGTCATTGATCAAAGGAATGTTTGTATCTATAGAAGATAGTAATTAAACCTACTATATTATATTGTAAATTATGTTGATATAGGCTCTCATGACAAGAAAGAATGTCGAGCACACCAGTTGCTTCAATAGAAGATGGTTGACACATATTTAATGAAAAGTGACGAACATATGTAAGATGACCGAGCTCATGCACAATACCCAAAACCAAGGGTTGGTGGTGGTCATTTTAGAGGTAGAGGGTGAGGAGGAGGATTTTATTATGGAAGGGGCCAAATTATTTGTCAAAATTGTGGAAAATTAGGAATTTTTTTCAGAGACTAATCCTACATCGAGATGTTCATATTGTAAATAATTGGACCACACTGTCAAGGATTTCCCACAACTGAATGATAGGACAGAAACATGGGAAACAAAAACCAACCTAAAAATGCAAATCAAAATAATCAGAATATTTTTGTGGAACCTCAGGAACCTAATATTATTGTCGTAACAAGAGGAGGTGATGAGACCGGGGGAGATAAAGTAGCACCATGGGTAAATTTGAGAGTTTGACCGATGACACAAAATAAAGTGTCGTTTGATGTCCAGAAAGCAAAAGGGGTCTTCTTTGATGCACACAATAAGTTTATCGACATAAATCAAGCATCATCATCTACTACTGTCCCAATTTTAGATAATGGAACCATCTTGGAAATGCCTCAAATATTTGATCAATTGTTCTAAAGAAATACCACAAAGAAGGTAATAAAGTTGAATAATTTATTTAAGATTTATTTAGTGCTTATGGAAGATAAATATACACTTACAAAACTATAATCTCTAGTTGAGGAACCTCAACCAAGTGTGCGTCCAAAGAAAAAAGTTAACCATATTGGTAAAATATCAAAAACTGGTCATGAGTTAAGAATGAATGCTCATATAGGTGATTAAGATATGGATTTTATCATACTGGACTTGCGGTCAGATGATAATATTCTAACAAGAAAAACATGGGAAAGCATGGGAAAGCTGATACTAGTATGGTCTCTTGTTCAGCTACATTTAACCAATCAGTCGAAGGTCTTTCCTATTGGTCAACTGACACAGGTTCCTGTCTAAGAGGAAGGAATCCCTACCTACGCATATTTTGAATTCATAGATATTGTCGATGATACAAATATGTATCCCAAACTTCTAGGTATCGACTAGGTTATCGACAATTAAATAGTCATCAATTTCAAAAGGATAATATTCTCATTTGAATACACAAAACTATGGGTTCCCACCCCAATTTATCCTCTAGAATCCCATAGATATGTGGAGAAAGTAAAAAACCAAGGAAAATAAGGATATGTGGATAATAATTATAGTATTTCATCTATGATGGATGACTATGTCAACTCGATTATTGATTGTAATTAAATTTGACAAAGTATTAGCTCATGTTCATCAAACTCAAGAGAGGATACCGAGAACTGACATAATTGACTACATGAAGTATCAATGCAGAAGTGTGAAATAATCATGAAATCTATGCAATGAGTAGGTACTGAGGTATGTGACCTACATACATATGAAGGATTACCTAACTTAGAAACATTTATCACAGATATTGGTGAAAATTTATTATAACCTCAATGTTTTTTAACATTGAATGTTGCATTGAAATATACACCCTCCAAATGGCGGGTTTCTCATAAGCAGTCTATTTCAGAATGACCCCAATGCGGACAACTGCTAGTAGGGAAGATTACAAACTTATTGCATGAATTCCAGGAGCTATTCCCTACTAAGTTTTCATAAATGAAGGGAATTATTAGTGGTCTAGAAGAAATGAAGGTTCCCTTGAAGCCCGATGCAAAACTTGTCAATCAACGACTATATAGAATCAATACAAGATATAAGGAGAAGCTCAAGATATAATTAGACAAAATGCTAGACACAGAAAAAATAGAAATTGTCTAAGAATCCTAATGGATTATCCATATGGTGGTTCATGACAAGAAAAATAGTGAATTCCATATCTGTGCCAACTTGCGAAAACTAAATGGTGCCTTCCTACATGATCCATTCCCTACCCCATTCATAGATAAAGTATTGGAGAGCATAAGAAGACAATAAGTGTACTAGTTTATTGACAGATTCTTCGGCTACATTCATATAAGGATTGCAAAAGACGATTGATACAAGACAACCTTTTTGAAAGAGTGGGGATGCTTCCAATATACAATAATTCCTTTTGGACTCAAGGATGCCCCTGTTATTGTTTCTAGAATAGTAGTATCTTCTTTTAAATATTTCACCAATAAATTTCTTGAAGTATAGTTTAATGATCCACGATCTATGCGATAGTTAAAAATCATATTGGGAATCTTAGAATGATGCTTGACTGATGTAGATAGTTCCATACATCTCTTAATTGGAAGAAATGTATTTTATGTGCTCCTTTTGGTATCTTGTTGGGTCATGTGGTATGTCGATACATAATATTGATGAACCCCATCAATATTTCCATTATTGTCGACCTACCTCCACCCATGTTATTCAAATAGTTGAGAAATACCTTGTGGCATATGGGATATTATAGAAAATTTATACGAGGTTTTGTTGAGGTCACAACTCCAATGGAAAATTTGTTGAATAAAAATATTAAATTCCACTGGAATGAAGAGTGTCAAGAGATTTTGGATGTTCTCAAAGATAGGATGGTATGAAATCAACTATTGGTATTTCCATAATGGAAAAAACAAATTTCATGTACAGGTCGACGCATTGTCTATCATGATCGGTGTCATACTGTGTGAATTCCATATCTATGTTGACTTTTGAAAACTAAATGGTGCCTTCCTACATGATCCATTCCCTATCCCATTCAGAGATAAAGTATTGGAGAGCATAAGAGGACAAGAAGTGTACTAGTTTACTGATGGATTCTCCAGCTACCATCATATAAGGATTGTAGAAGATGATTGATACAAGACAACCTTTGTGAAAGAGTGGGGATGCTTCCAATATACAATAATTCCATTTGGACTCAAGAATTCCCCTCTTATTCTGTCTAGAATAGTAGTAGCTTATTTTAAATATTTCATCAATAAATTTTCCGAAGTATAGTTTGGCGATTGAGGATCTATGGGCTAGTTAAAAATCATATTGCGAATCTTAGAATGATGCTTGACCAATTTGGATAGTTCCACGTATCTCTTAATTGGAAGAAATGTATTTTATGTGCTCCTTTTGGTATCTTGCTAGGTCAAGTGGTATGTTGATATAGAATATTGATGGACCCCATCAATATTTCCATTATTTTCAACCTACCTCCACCCATGTTATTCAAACAGATGAGAAATACCTTGTGGCATATGGGATATTATAGAAAATTTATACGAGGCTATGTCAAGGTCACAACTCCAATGGAAAAATTGTTGAAGAAAAATATTAAATTCCAATAGAATGAGAAGTGTCAAGAGAGTCTGGATGTTCTTAAAGACAAGATGGTCTGGACTCAACTATTGGTATTTCCAGAATGGAAAAATGAATTTCATGTACATGTCAATGCATTGTTTGTTGCGCTTTATGTCATACTAGCACAACTAGGTGAGGGCTCTCTTCCTCACCCCTTTGAATTTGCTAGTAGAAAATTGTCAGCAACAGAAAGGAACTATACCAATACTAAGAGGGAGGGACCTTTTGTGGTATATTCTCTCCAGAAATTTTGACATTATTTGATGGGAGGTCATTTCAAGATGTATACAAAACATTCTAAATTAAAATACTTGATCAATAAGCTAGTGTTGCGGGGAATATTTGTCAATGGCTTCTCCTATTTGAAGAGTTTTATTTTTAGATTATTTTTAATCTAGGTTGATTGAATTTAGGACCTTACCATATGTTGAGGTTAGAAAGTGGAGAAGAACCTACTAGTCTTGACAATAGTCTTCTAGACACACAATTGCTTCTAGTTAAGATGATTGATAATCACTATAAAGATATTTTACATCTCTTGACTACATGATATGGCCCAGAAGGATTCATTACAGCATAAAAGAAGAAATTAGTTGTAAAATATCCATATTTATAGTTGATCATTGTGCAATTATATAAGATCGGACCAGATGAAATAGTTCGTCACCGTGTCTTGGAACATGCGTGACCGATGGTGTGGAATGAAGCACATGTCGCTGTCACATGGGGCCACTATCAAGGAAAAGAGGCATTGAGCAATATGTTACAGGAAGGATTATGGTGCCCTACTCTTCATGCATATGCTATATACTATTGTCGCAATTGCGATATTTTTCAAAGAACTGGAAAACAGTCGCGACGAGATGAAACGTTGCTACTACCACAAGTAACTTTGGAGGAATTTGGTAAATGGTATATTCACTTTGTGGGTACCATTAACCACCAGGAAAATGAATGGGTACACAGTATATAATCACTATGATAGACTACTTAACCAGGTAGGATGAAGCATCACCAGTAAGAGATTTCTCTACTGCGACTACTACAAAAAATTTATTTAACCATGTCATGACCCAATTTGGATGCCCAATTTTTTTTATAAGTTACCAAGGTACACATTTTGTCAATAAGGTGATTGAATACTTAATTGAGGAATTTTAGATTCGACACCAAAAGACAAGTTCATATCACCCATAAGGAAATGACATTGTCAAAGTGTTTAATAATATCCTAGAGAATGCACTCAGTAAAATATGCAATGTTTAAAGGGATAATTGGGATGACAAGATACCTGGAGTATTATAGGATTATCACACCACATGAAAAAGGTTGACATGAATAAATCCATTTAGATTCATTTGTGGACAAGAGGATGTAATTCTAGTAGAATATATTGTTCCTAGTCTCTGAATAGTTGTGGTTACTGAGATGAGAGATGTTCGCATAGTAGAAGAAATATTGTCGTAGTTGGTACAATTAGAAGAATATCGCTTAATCGTAGGATATCATCACCTTGTCGAGAAGAAGCGACATAAGGCTTGAAATGACCGACATATTAAGTTCAAGTAATTTCAGAGTCATGATGTCAATATCCTATATGAGAGTAAATTTTTGAAGCATCCTCAGAAGCTTTGAATGAACTGGTTGGGACCATATGCTGTCATCTGTATCGCTAATGGAGGTGCATTCTAGTTACAGAAGTTAGATGGTACACACTTCAAGGGGTTGGTGAATGGAAGTGGGATAAAACATTATAAGGATAGTCATAGTTTTCTTGACTAAAAATATAGTGCTTAAAAAAATTTGAATTCTTGTATATATAATTTTTGTCGTCAGTTTCAAGATGTGTCACAGGATATTTTGGTGCCATGGTTTTTGGTCATTCCTGTAAGTAATGCATAATACATACCTACTTTTATGGTTAGTGAATTGACGATTCAATTGGTGGTTTATTGGAATTATGGGAAATATTTCCCCATGTGATAGAATTATCCACAACCTTTTCCATTTATTGTAGACCCACGTGAGTGAACAACTACCTGCATGAAGAAACCAATTTCATTTTCATGTTGTTAAAACATATATGTCAATAGGGGTTCACACTATGCTGATGCCCTTAACTCAGTGATCTCCTTGAGAAACAACCTAGATAGGTTTTACCCTACCCAACAATGCCTATGAAGTAGATAAAGTATCACCCGAGATGTTCGAGGGAGAATTGTCGAAACCACATTTCTGCAGTAAGAAGGAGGGTTTTGTGCATCTACTTTCTAACTATCGCAACATCATAGAGAGATCCAATCATGGGTTTTACTGTAACTTATTCATCTCATAAACCATTTAGATCACAACATTAAGTTTACTCATGAACAGATCGATCACCATGAAATTATTCAAAACACAGAAACATCACATCATTTAGAAATACCATACATATTGTGGCATTGATTCATCAGAACACTTCATTTAACATAGAAAAAAAAGAAAGACACAAAAACGTGTTTCCATCAAAATATGTCATGTCATATTGCTTCCGCATCAAAACAGGTTTCCTGAAACATCTTCACAGTTGCGACAAAAAAAAGAATCAATCTTCCGTAGAGGTCAATAAGATCATATAATTATGTTATGAATTCAACATTCATCTCCTGATCAATTTACTCATTGACAAATAAATGTATTTTCTAATAGATTCCTAGTTCTATTTATAGGATTTATCCTTTTACAAAATGGTCCACTTTAACCGAATTCTTAACTAATTCGGAACAAAAAATACAAAATCATGACCAAATACTAGAAAATTATGACCAAGATGACTCTTTGTCAAATTTTCTGCCTTGTGTTCCATCCTTGGTCTTGCACAAAATGCTTGGTCTTGCGCATCATCCTTGGTGTTGCACAACTTACTCCCTCAAAACCGCCTGCCAATAGGCACCCAACACAATCTTGTGGGTCGCCCTCTAGCCATGTCAATTGGAAATAATATATTCATTTGTTTTTACTTTGAATTCTTCATACTGCTATCTGAATTCTTCAACTTGAGCCTTCACCTTGTCCCTAATCCCCATGTAGTCTTTGACATCCTGCTCAGATGGATGTTTGAAAATCTTAGCCATCACCTCTTTTCGACTCTCCTCCACTTCTTGAAGTGCGTTTACTACCTTCAATGATATTTTCTTGCCAACATCTTGGAACTCCTCTAGTTTAGTTTTGTGACACTTCTGATGCTCCGTGCCTTCATTACACGCTGCTGTAACACCTTTAACTCCGCTTATTTGGTGACTTGTATGACCAGGGCATCATTAAGAGTGATGTCCACATCACAACCAACTATGCTTCAGCTTCCCGCAATTGTGTGTTCAGTTGGTCCATCTGCTCGTCTTGAACCACGCTACCCCAAAAATGCATGGTCACATCCATGATCAACTTGGATTCTTTCTCACTTTCCTCAAGCTATGTCGCTGCATCTTCAATGGATCCTTTGTGTTTAGTAATGTTTTCCAAAGGTATGCTCCGAGTCAGTATTTCATGCAGGTCTTCAAGGTCTCTTTTGAAGTATGCAATGACTTGTCCTAGCTTTTGATCTTTCACTTTTGCAGCCATGTCCTCCATTATCTCTTTGAATTCTTGACAGATGAAGGAAACTGCTTTCTCCAGTATTACCCTATCATCCCACAGTTGTGCTTTCTCAAAAATTAGCATGTATTGCACCATCTTCAAGTTCTCAATCTCTTTCTTTGCTAACTCTTCTTGCTCCGGCGACTTTAATAAGTGATCATCGATAATCTATTCTCTCTTGACTATCTCGTGAGTTGTTAAATTTTGTACTTGCACCAAGGTGTGCGTTGATAAATCATTAACATCCAATGCGATTGTTTCAAATTGCTGAAGTGAGGCATTGAAATCCTTGTTTTTCATCTCTAATGCTTATGGTGGAATCTGCATGATCTGGACCCGCTTCCATGTACTTAACTCGCATGTACGCTACAACAAGTTTTCTTCGGGAACCTTCTCTAAAATGGCATCAAGTTTACCTCTTGAAAGCCTTTGATCGACTACTGCTACAGCTATGACTCACTTCCAGTTTTCGTTGTTATTAGCTCTGCAATGATGCAGCTCACCTGCTCTTCTTCCATTGGTGCAATGTTTCTTGCCTCTCCTCATTCTTGTCTTCTCTTTGTCCGTGTTTCATCAAATCATTGATCCATCTCAGAATCATTTGAAGTCCTTGAATATGCCACCTATGAATCTTGGTTTCTTTGTTGTGCGGTGATTGATCCACCAGAGCATCAGGTGGAGGACCACCGCGTCATATGACACTTCTTATGCACAGACTGACACTCTCCACTCCACAGGCCAATCAATCACTACCGTTTCCATCTCTGCATCAGTCAAGTTGTATTGAGTAGATAAACACTTCCTATCTAGGTCCCTTCTTACTTGCATGTGAGTCGCATGCAGGCCCATTGCAAATATTACGACTCACCTATATTTTTTGTCACTTCTTCAGATAAGCGCAAAATCTTCAGATTTGCGACCTACAAGGCATCCCAATACAACCAAAAATGTATTTCATAATCCTTCAACTGTTGATTCTCGCTGAGATACCAAATTTTTTGATACCTCGCATCCTTGCATACTTAGGTGATCGTGATATCCATGCCTTGATAAAATGGATGCTCCATCCATGCAACTAAAGAAATCAAAATCAACATCCAACTATATGTAAATGGTCGCTTCCCCTCATGTACCAAAATTGTGTATTCAGTCAATTGGTTGAGCAAAAATAATGAGCAGCTCATTTGTATGCCCTCAATGCACTACTCGGTGCATGTTATTACCCCCAAAGCACACTGATTGTGTCGGTTCTTGCACACCACCTTGATGGCCAGAATCTTTGCTGCAACATGAAAAACTTGATCATTGATTGTATCTACGACGTATGCTCATTTATCATGATCCAATCCATATTTGTTCTTTATATTGGTAGCCAATCTCTTGTTATTGTCCTTAACATGAAAATACTATGATGGATCGGGCACCTGCATGGGAAACCCCATCATTTGGGACAACAACTCCACATTGACTGGAACCAACCTATCCAACCATAGATAACCACCGTGAAAGAACACCAACAAATTCTTGGTGCATGCATTAGATTCCACCAACCTACAAAAGTGAGACATATGAATGACACCTAGGAGCCCTGACCTTTGCGATCCCATCACCCACTGTTGTCGGGTGCACACCGTTGGGTCACTATGTTTCCCCGTTTTCACCTCAAATGGATCCAATGTGCACTCAGTGTATGCCAACAAGTCATGGTCTTCGTACTTCATATTTTTCAAGCACAACACAATGTTGAAGGTGCACTTCATCCTCATCGAAAATGTTGACATATTTATTGGATACCTCTAGTTCTTCATAAACTTGGGTTGCTTGGCATTGGGCTTACATGGGGGAACAAATCTAGGTATTTCCACAATGTTCACCCCATTCCTTGCGATGGATCCCTTAGCTCCCATTATCGATGATCCCTCCTACTCTACAGCTTTTGCTTCTGCTCTGTGTTAGGTTCTAGTGTTCCTCTTCTTTTACATAGGTGACTTGGACCATTTCCGCCCCCTTCTTTTATGTAACTCATGATGATCTCAATGACATGTTGGACGCCTCTTCCTCAATTAGCATTCCAATTACTATAGAATCCATGATACTCCCACTCAAAATATATTGCACCATTGCTACACTCATAATTACTCATAATTTCTTAATAATGCTCTACTATCGCTCTATGCACTCTATACTTGAATCTACTCACTCAATAATAACAATGGTTCGTTCAAGCCACACCTCGCCAACTCTTATAGCATGGGATCACTTGTGCAAAATATTTCTTAACCATCATGACCAAATCCACCACTCATTACCCAAATCCTCCGCCATCGATCTAATGGTAATATTATCCATAAACGTGTCTCTCATCCATCAGCACCGTCACTTAACTGGTTTAAATGCTGAATCAACTGCCTGATTTGACACTATCACGTCCTTGTGGATGTTGCCACACTATTTCCTAACAGTGACCTCAATAATTTTTCTTTCACTGCCACTTGCTTCTAGTGTGCCAATACCACCTCATGCATTGTTTTTCACTGCGCAATGCCTCAAGAATCACATCGCATCGGGCCCTCCTGATAGGGATTGATCCGAATTCCATTTACTAAATTAGGAAACATCACACTGTTTAACTGTTGCAACTGTACCGAACCTCCATCGATAATGAATTTGATTACATAAGGAGCTAACCAATGCATTTGCAACTTACCTGGATGTTTCACAAACTTACTATCATACATAAATGCCATGTCACCTTGCTAAAAGTGCTTTTTCTTGATGTGTCGATTATGCCATGGTTTCTGGTGATCCTCCTCAAAATGTTGATGAAATCCTACAATGAACCAATATTATTTTAGCTGCACCAACAAAGATAGGTGTTCTTCCAACTCTCCTTTGTTGTCCATCCCTATTCCTGTATGATGCATAGGCTTGGAACAATATATTCCATTGGAATTACTGCTTCCTTCCCATACACCTGCTTGAATGGTGTCTTCCTTGTCAATCATTTGCAATTAATGCGATAAGACCATAAGATCATCGGAATCTTCAAATCCTAATCATCATGGTTTGCATTACATACCTTTGTGAGTGCATTCTCCAACACCTTATTGAATGCTTTAACTATCCCACCAGCTTGCGGATGATAAAGAGTGCTCTTCTTGTTCTGAATTTGGAAATACTATGTCAGCACACTGATGGTGCGATTGATGAAATGATTTCCCTTACTGCTCATAAATATCTTTGTACAACCAAATCAAGTGAAATTATTGTCGAAGAGAAACCTTGTTACAGTTGTAGTAGTACAATATGCCACTGGTGTGGCTTCCTCCCACCTTGTGAAGTAATCTGTTGCTGTGATGATACCATGCATCGGTCCTTTTTCCTGGTGGGTTTATTGGTCCCATGAAATCCAGTTCCAATTTATCAAATGGATGTAGTGTTACCTAAGGTAATAAGGGCATATCATCCCTTCATTACAGCTTCCCCATTATTTGGAAAACGTCGCAAGTCCTCGCATAATCTGTTACATCACCATGTAGATTTTTCCACTATAGTCTTATGTGAACTACCTTGATAGAAGTTAAAAAACCCCCATAGTGTCTACATGCAACTCCCGCATGTTTTTCTACCAATACCCTTTGCTTCTAATGTGGTAGGACACATTTATGTAAGATCTCATCATGTCCCATCATATATATTTCTCTAGAAATCAACTAAAAATCCATGGCCTAAAAAACCAATTGCTTCTTCTGATTTTTGGTGAATCCCTCTGGTTTTATTCTTGTCACTAAAACTAAACTATTTTTCTCATAGTAGTCATCAACCATTCCAACCATGAATAGTTGCTCATTAGGTATCCCATCCTCAATATTCCTTGGTTCTTCGCCTATCGCAATTTGTGACAAAGTGTCGGGTCCTGCATTCAAGCAACCTGGATTCATAATGATTTCGAAATCAAACTGTTGGAAGAGGAGTATCCCACGTGATATGTTCCCCCCCGACAAAGGATTATTCACCAAGTATTTCAACATGGAATGATTAGTGAACATCTTGAAATGTCCTCCCAATAGATAGTGTCAAAAATTCTGCAATGTGTATACCATCACCAACCCTTTTCTCTCAGTTGTGGTATAATTCCTCTCCACAGATGACAACTTCCCACTAGAAAAATAAATTAGATGATCAATATCCCCTTCACCCGGTTGCACCAATTCCACTCCTAGTTTAATTCAGGATGCATAGACATGGACATGGAATTCCTTTGTTCAATCTAGAAAAACCAATATTGGTGCTGTGACCATGTTCTTCTTCAAAGTGTGGAGGCTCTCATGACACTCAGGACTCCGTTTGAACTACGCATATTTCTTGAGAAACTTCTCCATTGGCGCTATGATTGTAGTGCAACCTCTTATGAAATTCTGAAATATTGTACGCATGATCTAATCCTCCTACAACTTTTCCTTTAATGGTCTGACATGCCTTCTTCTTTCACTAGGATCCATCGTGGCTATGAATCTCGTATCCCGGTTCTCAAAAGTCACCACTTGCTTCTTGAAGTTGATCAAAGCCAAGCTATTGTAACCCCATCCAATCCCCAGTAATGTGGTAGATGAGCTTCCCTCATTGACAATCTCGATAACATTGAAATCTATGTATGTTCTCAATCCTTCAACTTTCACCATTAGGGACAGTACTCATGCAATTGAAGAAACCCTTTCCTGATTAGCTAATAATAGTTGCACAGGGGACAAAAAAACTATGGTTTCCCCATATTCTCCCCTGTATGCTTTATCAAAATTTTGACGTCTGAGCCCAGATCCATAATTATTGAATCCACATCATGATCCATATTCTAGAAATTCATTCTCATTTCCTTTCCAGTTTTCTTCTTATCTAGGGAGTTCATAGCAGACTCCTTTTGACCCTTCTTTGGTTGACACAACAAACTCATGATCTCAGCTAGAGCATCAAGATATTTTTCCAATGATAGAAAATAATCAAATAAATTTTGCAGTGTACCATGATGTCGCAATGGTCCTTCTACTAGAGTTGAATAAAAAACAAGTGACATTTCATAAATAGGAAAATTACCTAGATCTCTTTTCTTGGTGTCATGTGCTTCACAGAATGTGTCCATCTCAATGTCGACATTTGCACCTTTTTCTGACCCTCCAAGTGAACTTTTGGGATTTGACTGTCATCTCCTTTTGTTGCACCTCCATGAGTAATGATGGCGACATCAGCAAATTGAGCCCTAGGATACACTGAAATATTCCCAACCCTTGGGCCTTGGTTCTAGTTTTGTGGCAGATTCACTGGCTAGTTTGCATTCTGATTTACATTCTGATTCGGGTTTTGTAGTGGCAGGACATTCTTCTCTTGCCACTTTGCGATCAGCTGTGGACAATCTTCAACTATGTGATCTAAAATGATATAGTAGGTAAATTATGACTGTAAGTTGGGACAATCTCTCTGGTAGTGCTCCAATACTCTGTAATTGTACCACTACACTATTCCAAGATCTCGGCCTCCTCCTCGTATGAAACCTCCAATTCATCCTCCTCAGAATCCTCCATGAAATCCTCCTTGCTATTGATACTATGGTTTATTAAACTGTTGTTGTTGTAGGGGATTTGTCTGTGGTTGAACATAATTTGGTTGAGTATACTGCGACTGTTGTAGAGCATACTGCATTTGGTTATATTGTGGTTTCTTCAAAAGAAACTACGGTTGTGGATATTGTGCTAGAAGTCTCTCCATCGATCGGTGGTATTCGCCCTTGATGTAGTACACATCCATCATCCTATATTAGAGAAAATCATATGCTCAACAATCCTTGTCTTCGTGACCAACAAGTCAACAAAATGTATAATACAAATTCATAGGATCAGATATCATCTTCTGAAGATATACACAGTCTCCGTGTTGATTTCCATGAACTTGACATATGCGACACCATGGAAAGCCACCTTGACTTAGCGGATTTGGAGCTCCCGAAAAGAAATAATTTCAAAAATATTGGCATTGATCCTTATGGTTTCCCTTCGCATGACATCATGTGCACCATATTTCCCCATAATGATCCCTTCCTTTCTTGATATCTTGTAATTGGATCATCAGGTTCGCTAGTTGTGATTGAATTTGATTCATTCCAACTTGAGTTTCTCACACTTGTGAGGCTTCTAGTTTCATTATGATCTCCAACACCTCACTTCTGTTGTAATATTCTGCTACATCAACAACATCTTGATATGTGGTACTAATGCAACGATGAATCATTCGTTATGCTGCACATCACTCATTCCAAAACTGACTTTTTTGATCATCATCTTGAATCACTGATCAAAATCCCAAACTGATTCATTTGGATATTGCTTGATCTCTTTTAGTTCTGTGATATATTGTGACTCATACTTAGGTTTCATGAACACTTCTATGAATCCATTTCTGAACTCTTCTAGAGTCTTCACTAGTTTCCCCATGGGAACTTACATAAAATTAATGTAGCAGTCCAATGCGTGACCTCGAAAAGTTGTCGTCAACTAACCCTTTTTAATATCCTCATCTAGGACTCGCTTTATAGTCCAAACCAATTCACATAGAAAGCAATATTTTTCAGGATCTTGAGTCCTTTTCCCATGAATCAAAGGTAAATTTACATCATCTCCCTTCATCCTGTGCCTTCTCCCTACGTTTTTTGATCTACTACTGTTAGTGTGTTTATGACACGTTGGGAAATTTGGTGTCGAGATAGTATTTCTTCCTGAGTGAGGCTCGGTGCATGCAGCTGTGAGAGCATTGTTTCTCTAGGTTAGTATTTCCTCAAGCTCAGGCATATCCCAGTGGTCTCCTTCATCATTGTAGGGTCACTTAGTCCCTTGTGATATTCTCTCATAGCTTATTATTCTGATCGCAACAAGACTCTCCTCAGTCCTTTTCCTCTTCTCTTGTCAAAACCTTACCCGACTTCGAGGAAGACAACACTCTTCCTTGAATTCCCTAAATGGTTCATCATAAATCCCATCCATATACCCCATATCATTCCAATCAGCCCTTGTCTCCTCTGTAGCAGCAACCTTTGCACACCTGATATCTACTCATTGAATTTCATCTTCAATATGCCCTTTTCAAAGACAAGCATTTTAATCCAAAATTGCAAAGATAACAGAAACCTACGTATTGGTCCGTTGAATAATTGCCTTTCTACGTCACTATAAGACTTGACTATTCCAACTGTGAACTCAGTGATGTATCCTTCCAAGATGTTTTCAAGCCACTTTTTGACAGCCCTCGATGCTCTGTTGTCTACTTCTCTTAGCTGGCGGATCAACTCCGGGGTCCAGCAGGTAGGTCCACCTCCTTGAAAATTTGTCTTTCGATAGGTAAACTATATGAACCACTCACACAAGATGATCGAAAACTCAGAGAAGAAATACTAGTGGATATTAGAATAGATATACATTCCCATCCACTCTTCTATCATTAGTCACAAATTTGGATTCTTTTTTGCTGGAAATTCTCTGGCATTTTGATCGAACCAATCTTCAATATCCAGTCTCGTGGGATTCCACAACATATCCTCCTTCTCCTCACGCTATGGTCCTGGAAATAAACCATTTTTGGACATAGATCCATATATAGGGGCTCACACTTTGTTGACATCCTTAACTCAACGATCTCCTTGAGCACCGGCCCAGACAGGTTTTACTTTTCCCAGAAACAACTGGGAAGCAGGTGAAGTCTCACATGATATGTTCAAGAGAGAACTCTCTAAACCTTGTTTCCACATTAAGAAAGAGGGTTTTGTGCATCTACTATCTGACTATCAGAAAATCACTCAGAGATCCAAGCATGGGTTTTACTATGACGTATTCATCTCATAAACCATTTATATCACCTTAATACATTAGATTGTAACATTAAGTTTACTCATGAATAGATCGATCACCATGACATTATTCAAAACAAATAAACATCGCATCATTTAAGAAATACCAAGAAT
Organism: Pseudotsuga menziesii; assembly: GCA_001517045.1. Lineage (NCBI taxonomy): Eukaryota > Viridiplantae > Streptophyta > Pinopsida > Pinales > Pinaceae > Pseudotsuga > Pseudotsuga menziesii. The sequence continues at coordinate 237,293 of LPNX010985177.1, forward strand.
ACTATGGAATTGATTCATTCATATCACGTCATTTAACATGGAAAAAGAAGAAAGACACAAAACAAAGTGTTTCCATCAAAATTCGCCATGTCATATTGCTTCTGCATCAAATCAGGTTTCCTGAAACATCTTCACAGTTGCAACAAAAATATGAATCAATATTTTGCAGAGGTCAAGAAGATCATACAATTATGTTATGAATTCAACATTCATCTCCTGATCAAATTACTCATTGATCAGTCGATCTATTTTATCCTAGATTCCTACTTCAATTTATAGGCTTGCTCCTTTTACAAAATGATCCATTTTAACCGACTTCTTAACTAATTCAGACCAAAAACTACAAAATCATGATCAAAGACTGCAAAAATATGGCCAAGCCGAATCTTTTTCGACTTTTCTTCCTTGCTCGCCATCCTTGGTCTTGCACACCATCCTCAATATCGTGCACCATCCTTGGTGTTACACACTTTACTTCCTCAAAAACGCCTGCCAACACACATGGATGTTTCTTCATTCATTTGTATCCAACTAAGAAATTTCTTGAGCCAATCTATCTATTTACAAAACCCTTTGAAGCTGAAGTCATTTGTGAAATGGAAATACCTGTGTCGAGCACCAACACCATTCAACGACCCAGCATGGAGGTTCCCTGTTTGATGCCCATTATTGAAGAATCTTTTGAAGTTGTACTGGGACCTATTTCATCCAATCCACCAAGAAGAAAGTGAATTAGTCGTGGTGTTGTTCCTCAACATAGATTCACAAGTACCCATGATTCCAAAGAATCAATATCTAGGTCAGGAACCATGTTACCTGGATACATCCCCCCAAGGAAAGATGGTTTTCCTCATGTAACTATTAGAATGAATGCTAAGTATCCACTGGTCAAGCCAAACATCCCAAAAGGAATCCATGTTACGCCAGACATTCTGCCAAATTTGAAAAAGCTTGGATTCACGGACCATGATCTGCGAAACTTTCCTGAACTTAATATTTTGAGGTACATGACATCAATGTAAATGGTCAAAGGGGGGACTATTCAACTCGTTCCATTGGAATCACAACGAGGACTAAGAATTTGGGCATATTTTCGTTGATGCACATGCACCATTTTGGTCGAAAGATGGAATTCAATATGTGCATCAAATAATTGTTGGTTTTCTTGCACAGTGGCTTCCTCTAGATAGATCGACACATTTTGGTCTACATAGAACTAATTTCTTTAATCATGGGACTTCCTCTTGTAGTGGTCAACCCAATGGAATTCTTTGCAGGAAAGGGACTAGTCATCTAGATGAAAGAGAAATACAACCTTGCGAGAAGTAATTGGGGATTCTCTATCACCTCTATAAATGACATAGTTTTTCAATTCACAACAAAAGTACTAAGTAACAAGCTAATAAAAAATATACAACCGAACTAGTTTACTACCAGCACCATTTCTGTAGCAGAGCTATGTGATGTGGGTGTGTAGAACTATCTATTGAATGATTTATTATTCGATTCCAACGTCGCTCAAGAGAAAGGTAATCCCTTTACCTATTCATAGCTTCTAATTTTGATATCATTTTTCGTGTGGGCCAAACTACTAAACTACCAAGGGTTGGACATGCATGTTTCATGTTGGGCGATGCACTACCAGAACCTATGGTATGAGAAGAACAATCAATGTCAACAAACGCAAAAATAACATTGAGATTTATTTACATGATTATGCACTGAGGCGTCACATTGGTAACCAATCCAGGATTGTTGTAGATATTGTTTAGCGGTTTTGCAATGTTATAATATTTTATGTCTGGGCTCACTACATCTATTTGCAACTACGACAAGACCCATAGGAGCAATGGTTGACCACTAAGTTTTGGTTAACTAATGAATACATTGATAGGATCGTTTAGGATTGGCATAAATAATGGAGAAAACATGTCGCAGAGGATCAACTATGAGCTGAAATTGACCCACGATGGGATCAAATGTTGGTAACTCAAGGAGGATATCACTCAGAAGTACAAATCCCATGCTACTCCCCTTACAAAAGTAATGGAGAATCCAATGCGAACCTGATGAATATGAAATTGGGAGACAAGATAAAATAAATGAAGAATCTAAGAAAATTCATAAGAAAAGGAAGGTTGATAAAACCTCTATATTTGGTGGCCTTACTGTCATGTCCCCAATTAAATAATTTCCAAATAATACTATTTGCAAATAATGTTTCACCAACCTACTAGTTCCCTAGGTTGAGATGGAGACATAAATTTTGTAATAAGGGGCTATGGGACCCAAAAGGACATTAGTTTACCATATTAAAATTTAAATAGGTCACATAAATGATAAATTCTAAGAAAATAATGTGGCATGGGTTCATGAAGACACTTGGAATCTTGTGAAGCCTTTGGGTGACTAGATTCCCTGCACACTTGGAATGATATTCATCCAAATTTGAACACATGGGTAATGTAACATTATTGGATGGTAATGTGGTGTCAAATATCATGTAATGAGCAAAGGAATTCAAATTGGTAAAGGAGGGTAATGCACATGGAAGAGGAAGAGACTAGAAGACAAGGTGTGCCACTTGGAAGGAGATTCTATGCCACTCTATGACAACAAATGATGGAAGATTCTATGAAAAAAATGAAAATTTCAGATCTGATTTCTGACATATGAAAAACATGACATGTCAGGGATAAAAATAGCCACCAAGGGGTTTAATTTCATATTTATAAGCAGCCATTCGAATTGGAAAATAATTTTAGCATGAAGAGAAAGACAAGTGTCATGAGAGTTAAACCACTAAGATGAGTTGGAGGAATCTCATGGAGGTAAATATGACCTTAGGAGGCCTCATGAAGTTAATAAAAGTATTTCATGAGGAAGGATAATATATTTTTATCATTTTTTAATTGTCCTTTGGAATTTTGGAGAGCGTTTTATTGTCCATTGCACGGTGAGTGTTCACTCTCCTTGCTTGTGAACCAATTTCGAGGGAGTTGGATTCCATTCCAAGTTGGTTGATGGAGAATCCATTCAGACCTATAATAGGATATTAATGAAGGATTTTTATTTTCAGGTTTAATATCCATACATTCTAATTATAATCTATCTCCCCATTCTCTCATTCCTTCTCCTCCATTCCCCCACACTCACATTTGATGGTTCACTTGTTGGAGTGATTCTTGTGCCTTGCTGAGGATAGTTGATGAAAAATATTTGATCTATGACGTACGGATATTTAATATCATATCCATATTATATTTAATTCTAAATCTCATAAATACATGTATGAAAGGATCGCAATCCCCATGCTCTTAAATAACTAGTATTCATGGAGTTGGCTTCAATATTCAAGTAGCTTTATATCAGATTTGTATGAGGAAATTTATGTGAGTTTTATGATTATGGGGAAGAAATATATTATTTATGGCTCTGTAATATTATTTACACATTCTTTGTAACTCTAAATATCATAAATACATGTATGAAGAGCTTGCATACTCATGCCCTTGTGTCACTAGTCTTCATGGATTTTGGCTTCAATCTTGAAGTAGTTTTATACCAGATTTGTATGAGAGATATTATATGAGTTTGAGGATTTTGTGACATCCATATATGATTTATTAATCTTTAATTTTATTTCCATAACCTATGTGGGTCTATATCCAAGAAACTCATGTGTGAAAAGATTGCATTCCCATGCCATTGAATCACTAGTTTCCATGACTTTGGATTCAATCTTGGAGGAGTATTGTATCAGATTTGTGGGAGGGTTTTACTTTTAGTTTTATTATTTTTGGGAATAAATTTTTATTCCATACATTACCAACATGTTTCATATTACTCTCATAACCATATATTCTATCTTTCCTATGTCAAAGTCTAGCTAGTAATGCAATTTTCCCTTAGGCAATTTCTATGAAAGTTACCCTACACATGTTGCAGACCATAATCCATTTTAAAAAATTATTAAAAATTATTAAAGAAGTTCATTTATGTATTATAATCATTCCCATACTCTTTTATTAAATTTGTGAGGCTCTTACTTGATTTAGAGAGCTAGTTTGGCCATCACCCTTGGGGGGTTTTGAACACAATTTCCTAGTAATTTTGGTCTTTTTGTCATTATCCCAAAACAAGTTTGCATAGGTATAAATTATGATAAAAATTATCCATAAATTTTTTTTGGATGTTTTAATACTCACCATACCATCTCCTTTCAAATTTTGGACCATTTGGTGAAAGTTGAAACCCTCTAGAGTCATGACTAGTTAAGCTAGAATTTTTCTCGAAATGCACTTTTGTTCAAAATTCAATAAAGGGACATTACAGTGGTATCATAGAATTTTCATTCAACATATCCATTAATACAATCCATTGAATAAAATTTTGAATCCATGTCTTGGTTTCATAATTGACCCACTAAGTCCACTTTCCTTCCTCCCCTGCCAACAAAAGAAGAAATTACGACCAAAGGTATCGAAGTATGCTACCAGGGTATCAAAATTTGAGATGGGATATTCATGAAAGGAATTATTTAAAAGATTATATTATCAATTATGTATCTTCTTACAACAAGGAAAATGAGAACTCATTAAGGAACAATCAACAATCCACAAGTATGAAGGAGACCAAGGATCTACCAATTTTTGTGGGTGGTGAAGTAGAAAGAGCATTACATCAAGAGGATCAAAAGTCATTCCAAAGTGAATTTGAAAAAGATGAGGAAAAATCACATGAGAATGAATAAGAGTACCTTAAAACTATTGAATATCATTTTGATACACATTTTACTATGGACATGGACCAAAGGGCGTCTAGTGATGGATGCTTGAACTGTGAAGGAATACCTACTGATGGGTCCTCATAACTCTATGTTGGTGACATAGATATCATATTTGAAAATGTTTATGCAATAAAATTTCTCATAAGCATGAATATTAAGACCTTGTGATATATAACGAAGAACCAAGATTAATGTTTCCATTACCACTTGATCTTCAAGAAGTTGATCAAATCAAGAAGAAAGAAGAAGAGGAGGTTAACTCCCATGAACCATCCTTAGTTGAAGGGTATTTTAACATGAGTGAAATGGATATCCATGAGTCCCTTAGTATACTCCATTACAATAAATAATTGGTATCAAATTCTTGTTGGAAAATTTCTTCATTGGAGGAGCCACCTTTGCTTGAAGACATGGAGAAGATTCAAAGAGAAATGTGCAGCATTGAAGGTAATTTCATGTATTTTATTTTTGATAGAAACAATTTGGTTGAGATTATTGAATGGTTACATGAAGCATACTTGAATAATAATGAGGATATTTATAAACTAAAAATGAGAAAAGAGAAACTTCTTTAGAGGTTGCAAGATACTTGTCCTTCATCCTATGTTTCAGATTATCATATGGTAGATTGCTTGGAGGATTCTCATGACATGAGGGATCATGATGTTATGGAAAGAAAATTCCTATGGTTCGAAATTACCACAATAGATAGTATGACACCATAAATCAATCTTTCCCAATATACAAGAGCAGTAATCAAATATAACACTAAGGAATATAGAATCGTACCTTATTCTGGACGGTTGAAGTAGATCCTCGTTAAGATTTTCCAATGCAATTGCAATTATAATTTTCTCTCAACAACAAGCAGCAAAGCAAGGATGATATATATAAATGTGTTAGAGATACTCTAGCATATATAATTAATCATGTATAAGCAATTAAATACATCAATGGATTCAATATTCATATTCAAAATGCACATGATTTGGACAGGAAAAGCTATTTCTATTAATAAATCAGAGATACAATAGTGACAAACTCTGTCAGAACTTCTGTGAACTGGAGAAACCAGGTCCTCCACTTGGGCCTCCACCACTTCAATACTCCATATCTTGCTATTAAGCTCACAAATAAAAGGAAATATTTGGAAGAACACTATGTGCTCCAAGGGACAAAGGGATGCAGACTCAAGTAAAAGAAAAACTAAGGCAACATGGACTATAGTTTCCTTACTCTTCAATTTCTCCCCCTTCAATGTATCCAAGGGGTTCCTTATATAGAACTCCAAAGAGGTAATGGAGGGTTGAGTCTGAGCATTCTCAAGGAATTTGGAAGGCAAAGAGTCAATTTATTTGGACTCATATGAGAAAAAATCCAAAACTATTTGTCATTTTGCACACATCCCGATGTACACGGGTTTGAGGTCAAAATCTGTGTATACTCACGAGTATTTCTTTAAAAGTCACCTATATGTATAAATAGGAAATTTTTGGGGATGATCCTGGACCATCAATGTATAACATAAGTCGAAGGGGTCCAAGGAGTTTGTAGAGGGACAGGGAAGGCCATAAATGTGTGATCTACCTGGTGTGGTAAAATCAACTATATTAGATTCCCCCTAATGTGTGAGGTAATAGGGGTATCAGGATGGCCGAAATACATTATAAGATACATCCCAGAAGTGGAGTAATGAATACCCAGGTTGAAGAACCAGCCACTCATCAGTACAATACAATAATCAATCTCTGTATGTGGCTGTAAATACATATAGCAGTCCCAAATACATAAGAGTACAATGGCCATGAATAGGTATGATATACAAAGTGTCATGCATGGTAATCGCCATGTAAAATATACAATGGATCAAGATCTCCATAATGGATGAAGATATATGATATACACTGGAAACACTGAAATCAAGATCATGAGAGCTGAAATATCATGAATACTGGCACGATCAAGGAGGTATCATATATGGAATGCCACAAAGATGGAAGGTCTTCTACACAAACCGCTACAAGTACATGTCCTACTATGTTAATAGATGTGTCGAGGTCGAACATAGTAGTCCATCATCTGATTACCAGTGATTGATGTATACCATTAACATATGCGATATAACCCACTAATAATGAAAATGGGAATCAAGGTACAACGTGAAATCTAACAAGTGTGAATAGATGTGTTGAGGTCGAACACTTGAAAGAGTCCATTAATAAGGGGATATTGATGTATTCCAAAAAATATCGATGGCGGGAGAACCTACCACTGATGACTGTAAGTCTCAAGGAACTCAAATGACTATAGACTCCTATTCCATAATAAATGATCTGATGTTAATGGAATGGAATCTGCTGGAAGGAAGGAACTAAGGAATCCCCCATCAACCAGCACGAGGTTCTCAGCAACACGGTATAATGTGTAGGAACTCAACGAACAATATGTGCATGAACCAGTAATAGTATGTGGAATGGCTGACATGCAAAGTCAAGGTAACTTAGGAATGGCCGATTCAGGCTTCAAATTCCTTCGAACAAGAGCATAAGGCAAGTGGTGACTGAAGGTAGGAACCATGGACTCAATATGCATACTGGGACATCTCTGTGACACAGGAGGCATCAACAGAGGCTCCATGGGGACTGGAAGCGTAACCAATAAGTGGAGATAAAATCAGAGTAACGACTACATATCCTAAAGTCAAAATAATAACCCAAACAATGGATGTGATATACAGTGCTCTGTTCGAAGGAGGCATGACTCGATTGCTACGCAAGATAACATATTTTCCCGTCTAGATTTTTATGTTTTTTAAAAAAAATTTCTCAACTTTTTCAGATATTTTGAAAAGCTTGAAAAAGAATAAAAGTGATTTATAGTAAATATCTAGGATAAGACAAGTGTCAGGGACAGGAAAACTAGTTCCAAGCAATGGATTATACCTATGCTCAATGCAAGGAAACATGTGCAGGATAAAAACACTCACAGGAATGTCTCCTCCTGGTAAAGGGGTAGTCAAGTTGCAAAGGATATGTAAAAATCTATGCTTGGCTAGACATGAGACAAGATTTGTCTATATGGCTTTTAATTCTGAAGCAGGGAGCTGACATAAAGCTCAATAAGGAAATACAAGCTCATGAAATGCAATTACAACTTGATATATACAAGGGAATCCCTATGGGTAAAATCCAACATAAATTTCAAGAGGAGTATGAAGCTCTTGCTCAAGGACATGGCAAGAATAAAAAGGGACTCCCACAACCTAAAGGAGGCATCTCATCATGGGTACCAAATGAAAAAAAAAAGGATCTAACTAGGGTACCCATGTATAGGAAAGCTCTACCATTCACACAATACCACTTCTAAGAGTAGCATGAAGGGTTTGTGATATCATGGAATGGGTTCATACCTAAGGTTAAGATGAAACAGTCATAAGGTCATGCAAAATGTAGGAGGATGTTAAATACTAACCTATATGCCAGTTCAGACATTATACCTATAATAGGCATGAATGGATCAAAGACTTGGTCAAAACGTGCTCAAAACGGGTCCTTACAACATCATATTAGTCCAAACACTCCAAAAATGGTAAAAAATGGTTCAAAACTATAGAAAGTGGGTAAAAATTTCAAAAACAATTCTATAAAATAGTGAAAAAATGATTTTTTCCATACCATTTGAAAATTTACCCACCATAGTGCTTTTTAGACCAAAAACTTTGGAAGTTGATTCCAAAAGCATCTATCCACGAAATCGCCCACCATCTAGTTTATTTAACTCATCATGCCACAATATTCCATATTCATTCATTTATTTTTAAATTTGATGGTCAATTTTTTAACTTGGGCCATCCCAAAGAAGGCAGTTTCTAGCCCATGAAAAAATCAGGTCTTTTTCTGCGTATAGGGCTAGGCATACACAGAAAAATCCACAATACCCAGACATGTATGCGACTGTTTTGAAAGCAATCAAATATAAGGATGAAAACAAGAAATTAAAAGGAAAAATCTAATGGAACTTGGAAATTCTTATGCAGGATGGTTCTAGAGTGCAGAGAGCGTGAACATGGAGATGTTGAAGAGGCCGTACAAGCTCATATGATGGCTCAAAAAACATTGATGCCTTGTGGGTTATACAAGTTCTGGAACCTTGGAAGATTAAGGGAAAAAAAAAGGCTACTCCAACTGCTAGAAGATTATTGGGATGACTTGGAGACATTTCAGTTGGACGGGATGCCCCTCAGCCTCACGATTGAGGATATTTATTTCATTACAGGATTGTCCTGCAGAGGGGAACTAGTAAACCTACGAGCTCATGGGCTAGGATTTAGTCTCACTATATATATGAGGATATTTTTATTTATTGCATCCTAGATATGAAAAAAGGTTGGGAGTCAAATCGCGACAAACTCGATCCAAAACCTCGGGTTGAAGGTTATATTGTTGGCATTCTGAATGATAGCGGGGCTAGCATCCCTCCATTGGGATTCAAGGGATTTGATGTTCTATGAAGTATAGTCATTAGAGGAATTTTGAGGTCTAAAATGGGCCTCCTAAGGAAAATAATAAAATAATATTTATTAATTTTGGAGGAAAAAAAACTACTTTTGTGTTCGTATTTTCGACATATCTCCCTGTATTTTTACTCAAATTTCGATTGGGAGAGCTCATTGGATGCAATATTTAATTCCACATCCAATGAGTACCCACACTACATACTTTTGATGGACCCTTCTAGCCCCAAAACAAGAAATAGCTGAAAAAATATGATGATGACATCATCATCACATTTTTTCAGGTATTTCTTGTTTTTGGGGTAGCGGGGTCTGTCACAAGTATGTAGTGTGGGTACTTGTTTGATACGGAATCAAATTGCACATCCCACGATCTCTCTTGATCAAAATTTGAGTAAAAATATAGGGAGATATGTCAAAAATACGAACAAAAACAATAGTTTTTTAATGACAAATATGTCAATTCAACCATTATGGTTGACTCATTTTTTTGGAATTCTATTGGTTCTTGAATTCAAAATCACAAGAACTTATAGTTGGCACATTTTATTGTAAGCCCCATTTTAGACCCCAAATTTCCTCTAATGGTATGCATCCTACTATTTATGATTGGAGTACCTCACTACTAAGCAACATGAAACAATAGCTTATAGACTGCAAGATGGGGCGGGTGAAGAACTTCGGCTATGGAAGCATCTTGGGTGCTTTATTTTTTGAGAGTGTATTGAGGCTAATCCTAGGATTTGATATTCACACACATGATGTTAGGATCTGGCTCAGTTAAGTTGTGAAAATTTTATGTAGAGACTAGGAGGGGGGTTGGTGTCCAACCCCTACCCAACAGATTTTTTTCTATGGTGGCGTAGGTATATCATCACCATAGATGACTACCCCTATGTGGGGATAGAATTCTGTGTAGACCGAGACATGCCCATTCCACTAGGCTCTCCACATGGAGAGATAGGTAACAAATCCTGACTCAAACATTTTTTTGAATTATTAATTTTTTGTGTTTTTTTATATATGGAATAAAAAATACATGTTTTTGGTGTGATGACATATAGTGATACTCTAAAATGTACATGCATGTGTGGGACCATGACATCCATATGGTTTCTCTCATCATCGATGGGGGGGAAGAGGATATGAGATCATGGGTGTGGATGTGAAGCGTACGCTCCAAAGCATTCACACAAAGTTTGTTCGATTGACACATAGAGTTCCCATGGCGCAAGTTGAGGAATTTCCTGAGTCCATGCAGTGCCATGTAGTTAAAGTACCATGGGCATGGGTTCATTTATTTCCCTGGCTAGCTAGAGCCATAGTGCTCTACCATGATCAGGACCCTCCTCCCCCATAGGCTTAGAGGCTGGAGTGTATTTTTTGTATGAACGTGTAGTATATTTTGGTGGCTCAAAAGCCCCATTTTTGTATAAGACACTTACGTATTATGAAACCACATTTTGGACAAATATTTTAATGAAAAATACCTATGATGATTGGTTATTATTTTATTTACATGTGTAAATGTCATGAATACTTTATCGTCTATGAAAAAAATATCAATATAGTACATGGTTAGCATATGACTCAACAACTTGATTAAAATTTCTTGTAATATGGATGTATGTTATGTTCTCAACTTTTTCATTCAAGCAACCTGACAGACAAGAACCTTCGTAACAAAGTTCGATCTCTAACATGATACAATCCATTAAGCTGTGAGACCACTAATTCCAAATCAAGACATACCTCAAGAGAGTGAATACCATGTGAAATGGAATCATGCAATAACTTAGTAACGACACTATACTCTACAAAATTGTTCAATGAAGGTCATAGACAAACACCCCTTGAAGACAACACTTGACCCGTAGGAGTATAAATCACCCAAGAAACCAAACCTGAGTTTTGAGTGTGGCGGTTAGCGCCATCAGTGAATCCTACATAAACCGAAGACTCTGTCGACATATGCCACAACAAACTCGATCACCATAATAAGACCAAAACTACGTTATGCAAATGTATAATAATATACAACAAATCAACCTTGACTGAGAATCATGCGTAGTACTTTTTAAGATAGAGCCCATTTCTAGGCTTCGCCAAGGCTATCCCTTCATAATCAACTAACTCGTATGCACCTTCTCTAATACCCATGTGACCACGTAAGAACCATGCCACATAGGTTTAAACTTTCCTACCCCCAAGGGTTCCGTATCTCGATCCCACAAAAGAACCAAGTCACCTTCACTAAACCTCCTAGGACATACAGACTTATCATACTGGACCTTAACACGACGCTTGTCAATCTCAACAGCCACTAAAGAATCTCGACGTTGCTCATCGAGCTACTCTAAGTGGACCAAATTCTCTTCCAGTGCAGAAGTCTCTAGTAAAAGCTCCATGACTAGCTTCAAAGAAGGGATTTCGCACTCAAACAGTAAGATCGAATCCACCCCATGCACAAGCTAATATGGAGAAAAATTTGTGGTAGTCTTCACCACGGTTCGATAATCCCAGAAAGTAGGATATAACATGATATGCCAATTGGTCTCACTTTGTGCGATGGTTCATTGGAGAATGGACTTAAGTGACTTGCTCACTTCTTCAACCTGTCCATTCGCTTGAGGATAGTAAGAAGAGGAATTCTCTTTCTTTTACCCTAACTTCGAAGACAACTCTTCCATCATCTTGTTCTGAAATTTCCTACCATGGTCAGTGACAAGATCTTTTGGGATACCAAACTGGGTGATGATTTGGTTGAATACAAAATGAATGGTTGTCTCACCATTGGATTTAATAGTGGGAATTTTCTCTACCCATTTCGTAAAATAGTCAACAACCACAATAATATGATGTTTCCCCCCAGCCAAAGCTTGGTTTCAATCCATAACCTCGCCCCCCCACTTGGTGAAGGGACCAGTAGTGATAATCGGCTGCAAAGGGGTAGGATGAAACCGCATGTTTCATGAAAACATGTGGAAATGGTGGCACCCCTTAACCACATTAACACAATATTTAAAGATGGACGACCAAAAATATCCTACTCTCAAAAGATTTTAAGCTGTAGAAATCCCAGATAAATGACCACCACATGCCCCTCCATGGAAATCATTTAGTACAACCTCAACCTCTTCGTGAGTTAATCAACGATGAAAAATGGAATCAACCCCACGATGGTACAAAGTGTTATGCACAATGAGGTAATTCTTCACTACATGACGTAGTCATCGACGCTCATCTTGTGCGATGTGAGAAGGAATCTTCAAGGTTTGCAAGTAGACAATGATGTGCCCATACCAGGGGTCTGTAGTCGAAATGAGAAAAATGTGCTCATCAATGAAAGATTCCTCACGAACCTCTCCCTCATACAAACATGGAAAATCAGATATAAGCTCAAGAAAATCAATGAATTCTTTGACTTTGCCGACACAAACTCAAGGTCAAATTCTTACAATATCACAATCCACTTATTATACTTACCCCCTATCATCCTTTTGGTGAGGATGAACTGAAATGGATTAATGTGAGCTATAAGAAAAGTTTGACAAAGAAGGATATAATGCCTCAAACACTATACTGTGTGGACGGTAGCTAAGGCCAACTTCTCAACATGGGTATAACAAAGTTGCACAAAAATAAGGTTTCGGCTAAGATAGTAGATGACATGCTCATGAAGCTCCTCATCCTCTTGAACCAATACCACACCAATATTCTCTTGAGACGTGGACACATATATCAAAAATTCATGTCTACAATCAGGTGGACTAAGTATGGGAGATGATTCCAAGGCTCTCTTCAAAGCATTGAAAGACTCATGGGCTCACTCATCCCAGATAAATCGAGTGTCTTTCTTCAATAAATGCATGAATCCTTTAGTCAAATTGGAAAAACTGACCATGAATGTTCGCAATAAGTTCACCATACCTTGAAAACATTGAATATGTCTAATGTGACGCGGGGGATACAATTGAAGTATTGCCTCAACCTTCAAAGGATCGACCCCTATACCCTCCTTGGAAAAAATGAACCTTAATAAGCGACCAACCTTCACGCAAAAGATGTACTTATAAGGATTTAACCAAATTTGATAACGGCGGCATATTTTGAAAACCAAATGCAAATGATAAGGATGACACACCCGAATACGAGAGTGAGAAACTAAGTCATACAAATATACTTCAATAATGATTTTAAGATTGTGAAAGGAAAAGTTCATAGTCCATTGAAACATAGCTTCAATGTTTTTAAGGCCGAAGGGAATCTTTTGATATGCAAAATTACCTCAAGGACAAATGAAATCAGTCTTGTGTTGGTCCTCAGGTTTAATCTGAATCTAATTCTATCTAGAAAATCCATCCATAAAGGAGAAAAACTCGCTCCTTTCACACTCATCCAAAATATGATCATTAAATGGTGTGGGGAATTTATCCTTAGGACAGAAGCAATTCAAATCTCTAAAATCGATGCATACATGTATCATTCCCTACTTCTAAACAACCAGAACAGGATATGACACCCACTTCATCAAGGGAATGGGATATATGAGACCAACGTTGAGTAACTTATCTATCTCTTCCTTAATAATGGGTGCTTTCCTAGGATTCATTGCACGCAAATGTTGTTGAATAGTTTTAGCATCCAGATAGGTTTTTAACTCATGTTTGACAATCCTAGGGTCAATTCCCGACATTTATTCATATGACCAAGGGAACACATCTCATAATTTTTTAAAAAGCTCAGTGTATTCTCTAATCTCATCGGGGGAACAATCTACCTCAATGTACACATTTTTCAATCTTACCAGGAATACAAGAAATATTGATAGGTATAGTTGGTGACAATTTTTCCATGTTCCATTCGACATACTTGCTAGGAGAGCCTAATGGGACCATGGGCATACCAATCTTATCGCTAAATATCTCCTTAAAGTCATCAACCTTAATACCATCAAGCTTAGGGAGAAAATAAGATCTATGATGCAACTCTCGTTAAGGTTGTTCTAAACCAGACATAGCCTCGAGAATAGCCTCGTCCAATGGAAATATGTCATTGCGGAAGTCATGTGAGTGAGATGATGCCACTTCCCAAGAAGGAAGTACATAAGGGTCCTCCTCCTCCATCCACAAAGAACAAGGACTAGAATCTACAACCGAATCAATATTAGCATGATAAGACACCACAGCTATAGACAACGACATGTTCGTCTCAGCCTATATAGAATCACCTGAAGTACTTGAAGAAGGAAGAGTCCAAGGATCCTCCATATGTGAGGTGTGAAAAGGAACCAAACTCAACAACAACTAAAAGATCCCATTAATGAAGGATACATGTCCACCCCAACATTCTCATTTTTCAGATGGGAATGATTGATAACCGGGATAGAAGATCTTGATGATGCTTTCAAACTAGAATTATCAAAATATCTTTTATCGATCTTCACAATATTCCCATCCAAAGGAAAAAAACAACCCATAAGAGTGATGACGCAACTGCTTGCATGTTATAAATCCAGTTTCTACCCAGTAAAAGATAGTCAAGGGGTGCATCAACCACCTCGACCTCGATCACAATGATTTTCCATCCTAATTGGACCTCAAGGGAAGGAAGAATGTCATGTGGCCAAAATGATCTTCCATCAAACATAGTTAACATGATGCCTAACTTAGACAACGTAGGAGAACCCAACCCCTTCCAACATGACAAAGACATCATGGAATCCACAACACCTTCATTAATCATTGTGCACTTGATGGTGTTATTTAGACACTCTACATGAATCAAAAGGGACACATAGTAAGGCAAGTGAGGCTGGACGCGATGAGTTTCAAATTTGATCATTTGAAGGAGATATTCCATCAACCACCTCGAGAGCAGAGAACAAGGTTTTCCTTTGTGTAGGACAAGTCTAAATAAATTCTAAGTATACATTGCACAAGGAGTATGGCACAAATACTCGATGATAGAATAGTTTTGGGCAGCTCAGGCACTATGATTGTGCCCTAAATGATTTAATAATCCTTTAGGAATGCAAGGTGGAGCTTCAAGGTTATCACTAGGTTTTTCAATACGCAAACGGATCTCAGGAAGAGCAGGTTTTTTCCCTAGGTCTAGTTGTGACGTACCAAAATCCTTAGAATGTGTCATAACATTTTTGACAGACATCATATTAATGAAACCATGGTCACTAATGGTGTCCAGTGGGTTTGGAGTCCCACTGAAAGCATTACCAGGATCCACGGTCCTCGAGTTCATATTTTGATTTTGTGGTAAAGGATTTGTCAACACAGCTGGGCTCTATGCGATGAAATTTGAGACATATTCTATTCGAAGGCACATGTGAGTGAGGTGATCATCTCCATAAATATTAGAAGGAAATTTCACCTTAATATTAGGTTTCTTATCCCCCCCCCCAACATTATTGGTGTTATTGTCATTATTATCATTTTCATTCCTATTCCCACCCTTATGATTATTTTTAACTTTCTTTTTATTCTGTCTAGGTTGCTGGTTACCTTTCTGGTTCAACAATTGCACTGAAAATACATCTGCCATTTGGATAGGATGAGACAAAGTCATATCTTTTCCTCACGCAGGATGGTTAATAGACAAGTTATTCATTTGGTTTGTAATCGAGATTGTAGGCTCAAAACTTGTAGAGCAAACAATTCCATTGGAATGTGGCCCAGGTTTAAAATTTGGGTCGAAATTGGATCTTGGTGCATTCAGTATGATCTCTTAAAAGATCCCAGAATGAGCATAGATCAAATCCAACTGCTGAGCTCTAAAGATAGCTTTTTCCTCATTCTTCACTTCGTATGTGGAAACATCCTTCGCTATGTAACAAAATAAATACTTGAGTAACCATTCCAAAAGGAAATCTACTGGAATAAAGGCCTTAAGCAATCTCTTCCATCTACGCCACTCTTAAATGTGATCAGAGATATGGGTGGCTTTTTCATTTCAAAATGTTGACAAGAGTTCAACATCGACATCGTAACACACAGGTAGTTGAAAGGGATTGAGGAAGGTCATAGATAAATCATTAAACGATGTATAAGTCCCCCCAAGAAAATCTATGTACCACTTCACTGCAGGCCCCATGATGGTGCATTGAAATATCCTTAAATGAACTGAATCATGTTTCAATGAGTTTGAAGAGAACCAAAGGTGGAACGTCGTGACATGTTCACCAGGATATTCACCAGTCTTACCTTCGAACTATGGAGTGTCCTAAGGAATCTTGGTGGGAATGACCTGTCATGACAGGTCATGAGACACAAGATCATTTTTCAATATTGACAAGTCAGGTAAATTCAACGTTGCAAGGAAAGGGAGCCTAGGCCGATCCATTTGATTCCATGCTCCTTGACAGGGCTGGTTCACATAGGTTTGATTTTAGACACCATGGCCTTGGCAAGTGGGATAGTAACCTCCTCCCATTTGACCCATATAGAGTTGCATATTGTAGTTTGGAGTACCTTAAGTCTAGGGTGCTACGAAGCCATAGTTAGGAGACTGATAAGCGGGTTTATACCCGGAACCATAAGGTGTATATGTTTTTCCATAAGATTCTCCATAGGATGTTAGATACGCTGGTCCATAAGACTATCCATAAGATGGTCCATAGCATGGCACATACTCAGTTGAAACATAAGGAGGCACATGGCCTTGTGACACTACAGTGTGAGTAGACACAGAATGAACATGACTAACGATAGAACTCCAGCCTGAAGGACAATGTGAGTTAGGAGGATGAGGTGTCGTCAAAAATTCATTTGAAGGAACCGGTGTGGAAGACGATGGAATATGGGAAGGGATGTAAATTGTGTTCTGAATATTCACATGTCTATGATCAGTCCCCTAAATGAGAATGACAGTGCTAGGCTTAGGATGCGTGTGTGAAGGTCCTCCAACCGCAGGGATAGAAGGCACAATATGACTAGTACTACAAAACCTCTCTGCTTTGAAAGGAATGGAAGTGCCCCCAGGCGCAACACCAGGGTCAACACCCGATATGAAATTTGGTGTTGGACTAGTCTCGGGAAGGTCTGGCATGCCATACCTTATTGTGCTAGTGCTAGTGGGTGCATGGTTAGTCTCACCGCACGGACTATGTGACTAATACCGATGGTTTGTGTTCATGTAGGCAGAAAATTGTGATGGATCGTCACGTGCTGTCCCAGCCACAGAAGGGTTGGACCCTATCGTAGTCCCATATGTGCTCGAAGGTTCAATATCCCAAACAAGAGGTGGAGAATGAGGGTGCTTCGGGATCTTAGGATCATGGTGACTCATGGTGATATCTTTGTGTGAATCAAAGTGAGAAGTAGTCCACTCGGACTGTCTAGTTTTCTCTCCCAAAGGAGGAGGAGACATTGAAGGAGGAATTCCTACTAAATGATGATAACGGTGGAGTGCCGCACTTGGATCCACTATGAATCAACAAAATAAAAACACTCAATATAGCTATGCAACCCTAAGAAATATAGAATACACAGAGCATACTCCTAAGAAATTATACAACCAAAAAAAATCAAACCAAGGGGAGGATATGTGAGCTCCTGAATGCAATAGGTATGCCTATCCTAGGAGAGGCTTGAGACTCCCATACACTACAAGCAAAGTTTCATAACCAATTGTACTGTCCTTGATATTCAACATGTAAATTGACTGTGTTGTCTGACCCCTACCTGGCCAATACACCTACAGAATAGCCTCTATAAATACCTCCTACGATACCCAGGCAAGGAAACTATGGTTATCCTAATATAATGAATGCTTAGGAAGACAGTCATAGGAGGGATTGACCGTATGGGTAAGGTAGCAAATCTCGAAGCTTGAAAGCACCAACCGATACCTCAAAATCCCCTAGATACGAGTACGATCCTAGAAATATCTCTGGCACTCACAGAAAGTGATATTCTTGGAGATATGATTCCTCCAAATCATGGTTCCAGCCTCTTCCAGGATTCATCCCTAAACATGGCACCTAGGGAGAATTGTTGTATCTTGGGCTACAAAGGTCCAAATGGAATTTTTCAAGATGTTCTATATAGGGAACAAATTGTAATTTCTGTGGTCAAATTTTGAGACCTTGAAGATGAAACAGGGACACATTCCAATCCGTACAACTTCTCTATGTTGAACAATCCTGAAACAAGTCACCTTGGGAAAATGCTCATAAGTCCCAATTGGTGAATCCAATTCTGGTAAAACCTATGGTTTTGTAAAGAGAACAGATGAGGTTACCTCATTACAAAATTTTAGACATAGAGGAGTAGTAATTTCAAAGATATCATAGAAACAGTACGAGGCATTTATGCAGAAGAAATTTGTAAACTAGGGCTTCTTGTTCTGGGAGCTTCCCTCCACTATTTTCAGAAAAGGAGTACATTGGACAGCTTGCCTTGAAGAGGTCTATCTTTCTATCCAATCAATTCTAAAAGATTCCAAGTTTTGAAAATTAAGGTTTCTTTGACAAACCCTAGTTCAACCACCTGTGAAACCAGGACGAAAACCTCAAATCAGTAATATCTAATATTTTGCTATTTACATTTGAGGTTCTCATTTCTAAATGACTAATAACATTAGCTTGATGACAATCTTGGTGAAACTGACAAATTACAAGCATGGAAGTATTGGATCTCATTGGTTCTTGAAGAAAATGAATTGGACAGCTACATAAGTGGATATGTTCCAGTTCCAGAGGGAGATGAGGCTAAAATACTTACAAAAGAAGAACTTGGCCAAGGCCAAGGAGATCATTGTTGATTCATATACGGATTACCTTGTGCCACACGTGTCTTCCCTAAAGACACCGAAAGAGATGTTTGATTCCTTGACCAAGGCATTTGAACGAAAGAACATAAAATAGAAGATGAATTTGAGAAAACAGTTGAAGAATGTGAAGATCTAGAATGTAGATACCATGCAGTCATATTTACAAGGGGTTCTCAAATAAAAAACATCTTGAAGTGGTAGAATAAGAAGTGGATCATGCAAAAGTTGCGATAAACACCTTCAATGGCCTCCAAGGATCATGTGATTCATTAATTCAAGGAATGTGTTCCAGAAGGAAGTGATTACTTTCAGGAGACTCTAGGAAGAGCACACACAAGATGAATTTTGACTCATAATAAGAGAAAAGAAGATGGGACCAATTGCAGATCAAGATTTCACGATTCCAAGAAGATACCTCAAGCGATGAGAAATATGAAGAACTCAATTCTTGAACGGCCTCTTATCCAGCTTGAGCATTTTGGATAAGAAATGATATTGTTATAGATGAACAAGATGATGAATTCTAAAGAAGGAGTCTACCCACGAAACAAATAAAGATAAGTATTCAATTGTCATTTCATGATATTGTTTTGCTATGCATGTGTTTATATTCAGTTGATGTGTTATGCATGATAGAATGTTTGCATTAATGACAGTATATTACTAATATGCATGTGATGGATAAGTAGCTCATGGTGATATACAACTCTCTATTGCTACTTATCTAGAATGAAACCTTTTTGCTAACATATTGGATTAGTGTACAATCTCAATGCCGTCTTGGTAGAGATGGAAGGCATCTAGAAAGTTTCTGTAAGATATGATGAATGTTGTATTAGCTAAAATAGTTGCATGATTATATATTAATACAAAATAATTTTTCATTATGAACATACCTTATGAAATTTTTCTAACCATACAACTAATGTGTTTTACTTGTAGAAAAGATCGCGTACAATCACCTACAAGAAAAGAAGGATGAGACTTGCTTCGAAGAACAAGTGACGACAGTTCAAGAAATAATACAAGATGAAGAATAATATGACGATACCTTCAAAGAAAGAAAGAGGACTCAGAGACACTCCAGTTATGTCACACTATTGAGCGACATCATTGATGTAGAGCCTTCCACCTATGAATAAGTATCCAAGAAGAAAGGGAAGGAGAATACCATTTCAAGAAGAATGATGTCTAGGATGCAGTATCAAGAACTGAAGGGAAGTCCATAATTTATTCTATATGGATCTACACAATCCAGCATGCAGTAGATAGAAACATCTTGGGATACAAGGAAATATTTGTAGCACGAGGCTTCTCATAGAAAGAAGGCATAGACTACGAAAAGACATTTGCAGCCACTAGAAGTTAAGACACATGACAGGAAGAATCATGTGTGCAAATGAGAGAAGTCATTGTATGAGCTCAGAAGACACCCATGGGATCACACATACATGAGGAGCTTGAAGATCACCAAGAGTGATGAAGATCTTAACCTTTGCTACAAGGTTGAAGATGAAAGCCTATAGAGGATGACAAGATCATAGATGGATACATAGAATTTTAGCAGTAGAGGAAGCTACTTGTCACTCCAGTACATAATGTTCCAATGCATAGAGTACAAAAGGCAGTGGGATAATGATGCTCCGCTTCAAAGCGAGTGACTACAGAAGATATCAAGGTTCGACATGGTACGACTGAATGGATAAATTACTAATGACTCTAGGATTTACTGAGAGTAAAGAGGATTCCAACCTTTTATTCAAGGTCAAAGGTTGAATACTAGTGATTCTCTTGTTATATGTCGGTGACTTGTTCTTGACAGCAAAGAGGAACTCCTTAAAGTTGCAAGAAGGAGACTTGTTTCCGAATTTGAGATGAAGGACTTACATATGATGCACTACTTTCTAGGCATGGAGGTGTGGCAGAATGTGGATGGAATATTCCTTGGACAAGGGAAGTATGTAGTGGAAATGCTAAAGAGGTTAAGGGTTATGGAATACAAGGCCATGAATACACCTATGGCATCAAACCTAAAGCTATTGAGTGATTCTTCATCAGAGATGGCTGTTGCCACGATGTATCGTCAAATGATTTGTTCCTTGATGTACCTGACAAATATGAGACCAAAAATTTTCTTTGATGTGAACACATTGAGACATGTTCACCTGATGGTTGCAAAGCATGCATTGAGGTACCTGAAGGGTACATTTAATTATGGGCTCAAGTATGAGGAAAATCAAAAGATTAACCTAGAATGTTATGTGGATTAAGATTAGGTAGGCAGTGTCATTGATAGGAAGAACACTTTGGGGCACTACTTCAGTATGGGATCAAAGAGGAGTAGTGAAGCTCTAGTATGTGATCCAAATCAAGATTTCTTGAAAGAGAGAGTTCTATCATAGCCGATGAGATAGGTTGTCTCAGCATAAATCCTGGTGAAACTTGCAGGTTATCCTTGGAATTAATCGGACCTGATGTGATTCTATGCTAGAAATGGCCAGAATGAAGTTCGGGTACTTTAGGGAGAATCTTGGCATTCTCTAGATAGAGGTTCCTTCCAAGGGGAAGTGATGAGCTTATGAGACTTTCTGACATGGTTGTAGGATTGGTTCCTCCCATGGTCAGATGTAAGTAAGAGCCCTTCTAACATGGTGATAGGATTGGTTCCTTCAATGGTCATATGTAAGTGTAGAGCCATTCTGATATGACTATGGGATTGGCTCCCACATGATTAGATGTAAGGGTAGAGCCATTATGATATGAATGTGGGATTGGCTCCCACATGATTAGATGTAAGTGCAGAGCCATTATGATATGACTGTGGTATAGGCTCCCACATGATCATATGTAAGTGCAGAGCCATTCTGATATGACTATGGGATTAGCTCCCACATGATCAGATATAAGTGTAGAGCCTTTCCCCAGATGATAGATGGTGTGTCCTATCATGCTGACGAATGTCAGTGTAGAGCCTTTCCCTAGATAATAGATGGTGTGTCCTACTATGCCAGAGGATGTAAGTATTGATCCTTTCTGACTGGGTCAGATATAAGTCTTGTGCCTTTATCTGGCTAGTAGATGGTGTGTCCTGCTATGTCAGTACATGTAAGTGCTGATCATTTCCTCAGATGATAGATGGTGAGTCCTATCATGCCAGTGGATGTGACTGCTGGGCCTTTTTGACATGGTAGTGGATGTGTCCCTCCCATAGTAAGATGTGAGTGCTAGGCATGCCTTTCTGACATGGTGGTGGATGTGTTCCTCTAATGGTCAGATGTAAGTGCTGAGCCTTTCTAACTAGATTAGATATAAGTGTTGATTCTTTCTGACTAGGTTAGATATAAGTGCTATGCCTTTCTCTGGATAGTAGATGGTGTGTCCTGCTATTCCAGTAGATGTAAGTGATAAGCCTTTCCTTGGATGATAGATGGTGTGTCCTATCATGCCAGTGGATGTGAGTGCTAGGCCTTTCTAACATGGTGGTGGATGTGTTCCTCCCATGGTCATATATGAGTGTTGGGCGTGCCTTTTTGACATGGTGGTGGATGTGTTCGTCCCATGGTAAGATGTAAGTGTTGGGAGAGCCTTTCTGACTGGGTCAAATATAAGTGCTAAAGAAGATGAAGACCTGCATGGAGGCCAAGCCTATGACCGGCATGAAAAAGGGATGGATCTGTAGAACTTCCTAGGACGAGTAGAATTGAGAGATAGCACCAGTTGATCAAGATAGCAGAAGTAGTGATGATGATGATCCATTGATGATCCAAATTTGATGATGATCCATACTTGATCCAAAGAAGAAGACTTGTGCTGATGAATTGTTTCAAGAGAATACCTTCCTATTTAAGAGGGAGTGTTGATGTATTTGTAACTTTAGAATGTATTCACTTATATATCTTATGTTTTGTACCTCGTTGTTCCTATAGGGAAGTATCTGTAATGTAATTGAGTCACGTCATACCCCTATGTTCCTGTTGAGAGAATAAATAATGTAAGAAGCTCATGTAAATTCATAGAGGGTAACCCTCCTTATTGATCAAGGGTTAAATCGCCCATAGTTGTGGGGAACTAGGGTTGTTCAAATCTCTTAGAGAAGTCGGACCTAGTGAGTTAATGTAAGTTGGGGAAATAGTCCCCAGAATTGAGTTAATGTTAAACCTCCTTGTTGATCGGAGGGAAAAGTCCCCATAGTTGAGGGGAACTAAGGTTATTAGACTCTCCTAGAGAAGTCATCCTTGGCACGGCCTTGGTAAGTTATTGTTAAGTGAGTCCCACATGTTGGAGTGGAAATAAAGTAAATAGAAGAATATATATAAAAGTGAGGCTCTCCTCATTTCTATACACACACACACTCACTCAACTAGGGTGCATGAGTGAGAGAGGAGAAGCTCTCTCAGGTGCACAAGAGAGAACAACTGTTGGAGATCATCTTTTGTGTCTTTGGGTTTTGCTGCTGCCATTGGTGCTCATTCTATCTCTGAGGTAGTTGCGGGGTTTTCTACTTTATGGTTTGCCTGGGGAAAATATTTGTGTCTCTTGTCTCTTGTGATTATTTTTTTGCATTTTATTCTCTCAAATAAGATCCTAATATCATATTGTTTAAATGATAAAAATCTAACAGTTCAAAGTCTAGAATTGGCTCTTCTTCGAATTTGAGACTTCTTTCAACAAAGGTTTTGCCAGTGGATGTGTGAAGGAGCTTGTAGCCTTTGTTGTCCTCAACATATCCAACCATGAGACACTCCTTGATTTATGGATGCAAGGATTTCCTCTTCTCTGAACGAATTATTTCCCATGCTTTCGTCCCGATATTCTGAAATTTGAGATATCTAGTTTTTCACTAAACCATGCCTCGTAGGGTGTCATCCCTTTCACTGATTTGTGGAAGGCTCTGTTTTGAATGTGAGTAGCATAGTTGATGGCTTCATCCCATAGCTTGGGATTAAGTCCCCTTACTTCTATCATGCAGGTTTCCATCTCTTTGAGAGATCTATTCTTTCTCTTTGCCACACCATTTTGTTGTGGTGTGTAGGGAGTTGAGTGTTGCATTTGGATGCCACACTCCTCACAAAGTTATTATAGGTTCTTATTCACATATTCCTTTCCATTATCAGTCCTAAGTAATTTGATATTTACCCACTCTTATTCTCTACTAGTGCTTTCCAAACTTTGAGTTGCTCAAACACCTCAGATTTTAATTTCAGAAAATACACCCAGCAAAATTGAGAGTAGTCATCAATAAATGTAAGCACATACCTAGATCCACCATATGAGGGAGTGGGTAGTGGAACAATTATATCAGAATGCACCAACCGAAGTCGTTGTGTTTCTCTCCTCACCTTACCCTTCTCGTAGCTCTGCTTAGTATGCTTCCCAATCATACATCCAATACATGCTCCAGTAGATGGCTGAAATTGTGGAAGACCTTCCACCATTCTTTGTTTGTGCAATATTTGGAGATATCTGTAATTCATGTGGCCAAACCTCTCATGCCATAGTTTGGAAACTTCATTAGCATGTGAGTGAATTGCTTGATCACTGGAAGTAGGGAGGAAATTAGAGAATTTTTACATTCTCTCATGATGATCAGCATACCCAACTGCAACAACTTGGTCTATTGATATTTCAGAAATCTCTACAAAGTCAGGAGGAAAGATTACTCTCTTTGGCTCTCTTGTATGGGTCATCTAGTAGAATGGGAAAAAATTTGTTGCAAGGTCTAGTACATATAGTACATCTATGAAGGACCCGTGGTCTAAATCAATTATCCCAATCCCTCTGGGTTGGATTTAAGAATCATCTCGCATTCAAACTATTGGGCCAGCATTCGAACTCATGGAGGAGAAGAATTATCTCCTAGATACCATATGCTTGGAAGCACCTAAACTAATAATAAAGGATGAGGAATTATAATTACCTACCACTAATGCATGGAATTTATCCTTTCCTTCACTTGAACTGGAGTTTCCATCTCTCTTCCTAGTCTTGTCAGGAACTAAAATGTTGTTCTTCTCCAGTAGCTGCGCCATGGTTTCTATGGTTTTCTTCATGAATGAGATTTCTGGATGCCATCCCTTTTGGAAATAAGAGAATTTGGCCTTCTCTTTTCCTTTCTTCTCCTTTTCTTTGGGTGGATTCATAGCTCCCTCATTGGATTTGGGTTTTTATGATTTCTTCTTGTCCGGTAAATTTGAATTCTTGGACTTGGATTTTCCCTTTGCTGAATTCGAAACCCCTACTACTAGTGCTTGATATTTGCTCTTGATGGAACCCATTTGGACCAACTTGTCCTACTCTTGAGTGAGTGACTCCATGAAACTTGATAGAGTTGTCATTTTCTAGTTTCGAGGGTGATTTTTCTTGAGTGAAATGTGCTCGCAAAGATTGAGAACTATGGCCCCAAATTTGAATGTGCAATGAAAAACACTTATATAAACTGGAAATATGATCTAAACAACAACTCAAACCTCACTAGATTTGTTTGCATGTCCAACTATATATGATACCATGTGAGAATTTCTTCTCAAGTAGATTTAGGAGCTAGAACAATATTCACTATCAAAGTGTTTGAAAAAATATGCAAGAGAACAACTAAGAGACTGAAAATAGCTATAATATTACATGTCAAAAGGTGCTAAAATCTAACCATTATATTAAAACACACCTTGTAAGTATGTATGATACATATTTATAGTACATTGGAGACAATTTGGGATCCCATGGTGGCCATGTGAATGCATCCAAGTGTCAGACTAGGATTTGACCCCTAAACCCCCTAGGTTTACCAATAGGATCACAAGCCTAACCAACCTATCACGAATCCATGTGTGAACATGTGTGAATAGGTAAGAAGCATGTATAGTTCATAAATGAGGGAAGGAAAGCATGGAAGATCACATGGATGAGTGGAGGAATATCTAGGAGTAAAATAAATGCTAAGGAGATGACAAAACCACTTTCACACACACTAGCGCTCCTACTCAAAGCTATAATTGGCTTACAATTAATGCACAGTCTGGAATGTCAGGATGTTCAAGCTAGAGCACCTCAACTGCAATTAAAGATCGGCAATCACATAGTTGACCAGTATTGATCAATGTAACCTAAGTTAAACTATAGAACATAGCATAGGGCCAATGTTTATGTCTCCTAGGTAGATTATTAAGGTACTAAGGAAGATTATTGATCCAACATTAACAACCAAATAATTGTGCATAGGTTATTCAATGTGTCATGTCCCCTTCCATCAATTCGACCAACAGAAGGGGACATGAATGAATTATTGGATTCTAAATTTCACTCCATAACACTATTATAAATTCATAACAATTAAATATTGTGTGTAGATTCCTAAATAGAAATTCATAGTGGACATAAATTCTATCCACACACATTTATAATTTATATACCAACATAATCATCTCATGCATCAAATAAAATCATTGTATATTCAAATACATAAAAATACTTATCTTTAAACAAGAAGATCAAAGAAACTAACTATGCAAGAGAAAATTTTCACCCAATTGTACGAACTTTGTCGATCATATACTCCTTCTACTAGGAGGCCACCCCCAAGGCAGGATATGAGGTCACCATGGTGAAGAAAACAACTACAGTCTTATGTTTCTCTCAATCCGCAATCAATTCTACTTTCTATGCTTAGCCAAATGCACATACAAATATTTACATAGATCTCACTTAGCCATCACAACCTTGGCTCCAACAATACCTGCCCCACACAACATGCTTATGGGCTCATGAATCCCCTTCATTGATCCACTATTTTGTTAGGTGATCCATCTTGCTAGGTGGTTCCAATGTTGGGATAGCAAGAGATCAACATGTTAGTTGTTGTTGAAGAACTGCATGTATCCTTAATTCGTGTATTTTCAAGCATTTGTGTATAGAAAAACTCAATGGGTAAGGGTTCCTAGCTTGCCTAACATCTGCGCTTACCTACAACCATCTATTTTCCCTTCAAATATGTTGATCTGTATTTATGTGTGAACAAAATGAAATAACAAATACAGAATTATAAACACAGAAATTTTGCAAATATAACAGAGATACAATAAACACATATTCTATTAAATGGCGGAAATAGAACAGAATGTAATACAATTGCTATAATGGTGGTAGCTATCTCTGAGAAGAGTTGTGGATGGTATGCTCATCCATGCCAAGATGAATACAAAAATGAGTCCAAAGTGGGATATTTATAATAAGTACGAGGGCAAGAACCCCAAAAGTCCAAAACATAACCCTAGAATATGAACTGTCATAAAGTTTGTAGCCCGAAGGTGGTAAGTTGAATAGTCAACTTCCTGAGGTCATAGATTTTTCATATGATATTTTGATTTGGGCGCTCGATAGCTCATTGGAAAGGTATATCTAATATTTAAAACTTTTAACTATGGCTAATTCCAGAGGCAATCGTCTGGACACTCGGATCACCAAAAAATGTCGTTTAGGGCCTCAAAACAACCCCAGAAGTTTGGGACCCGAAAACCCGTAGAAAAATGACTAGGAAACTGCCACAATGGACAATGGTTTTGGTCCAGTGTTATAGGTGGGTGGCAACCGATCTCCATCTGGATCAAGCATCCCTCCTTAGGAAGAAATGGTATCCATTGCATCAAATCCCGTATCATATCTCGAACTGTGTGCTGAGATGATCTCCTGATGCGACAATTGTTGAAGTGAAGAGGTTGTCTTTCTTTGACATCTTGAGAGGGTTGTAACTGTTGTATGAATGATTTGTTTTTGGAGGAGCACCTTGAATGCGTGGCCTTGTATCGTAGAGCTACTAGGATAGATGAGGAAACAATGGATTTTTTTCTTCTTGTGTCTGATGAACCTGTGCAGAGCGTGTTGAGGTCGCTATGATCGTATGTTCTCCTTCAGATGGAATTGTGAAGAGGAATAATTTCCTCGCGTGGGAGCTTATCTTCCTACCCTGGGAGACTGTGGTAGGTGCAACTATATCTCAGATCCGATAGAGTTTTCCTCCCAAAGTGACAATTAAACTGTGAGGTCATGACTCATATATAGCATGATGCTTCCACATATATGGTTGTGTTAAAAGAAGATCACATGATTCAAGTGGTGCCACATCACACAGTGGCTCATCTATGAAGGGATTAATGCCATATTCTATGAGGCATTATTGATTAATGTAGATACCTTGTCCTTGGTATAGCCAACCAATGTTGTAGGGTTGCGGGTGTGGTGTTGTAATGTCCTTGACCCTCCGATCGATGAAGAGGAACCTATGATACATCACATCATCTGGGCATCTAGCCCCATGAACATTGACATACATACATATAATGCAGAATCATGATACTTAAAAACATAAAACATATTACGAACCATTAATCATTCATATACATAGCGGAATCAAAACAACATGCAATCATAAACAATTTAGCATTAAACATGTGTATCATCATTCATCAATGGTAAATATGATTGTAGACGTAAGTTAGGCAAGAATACTTATCTTGTAGAGAACTTGTTCCGTATCCAGCCACATCGCTGTAACATTCCACCCAACCGTAGGCCCGCGTGCTCCTTAATCTCTTAGCAACGCTGCCACCCCCGAGCTAGGCATGATTCCCCAAGGAATAAGGAACTAACAGGCTTACACATAGCCAAGGATAACATCACCACAAGGGTACACAATTCATCCAAGCCAACATAGTTGGGTTTATCAGGCGAACAACAGATCATCCAATCCAACAAAGTTGGGTTTATCAGGCCATCCAAGAGCTGGGAAAGGCTAAATGCTAAGCTGGTGAGCTCATTGAAGAGCTAAGGACAACTACACGAGAACCATCCTAGCTTCTAGGACACCCACACACACCCAACAAAAGGAACTCAATCCTTTCTCTGCAACGCAGTCCCTCAGACCCTGATCTCCCTTCCAGTGCTATTCAGGGGTTATGGAGAAGAAGGCCAAATCACTAGCTTTTTTTGTGTGGTTCCCAAACCACCAGGTTTATCAAGCACATCAGGCCCTCCTTCACCACTCAAATGCAATCCAAGGACAAAACCACTACGTGCAGGTAGAAAAATAGCTATTCAATTTTTAATAGGGGAAAACCACTCCCTGAATCATTCTTGGCCCTATCGTGGCCAAGACGATTTCACAGCAACCTACAACAGACAAAACACAGGGGAAAAACACAGCCCAACAGTCGTGGCAAATAACAGCCCATGAACAACCATGAGCCCTCAGCACACCATCCCCACTGTAGTCACTGGAGAACTTACATAGACCGAAAATGGGAAAAGAACTGACTCCCAATATATACATGAGGGAAAAAGACGCAACCCACAGAACTGTAAATGAAATCATGACCATGATTCAACGATGGAATGATAGAATATTACGCAGTCTAACAATGGTGGAAAAGGACACCAACTCTTTGCATGAACATGAGGATGAACACAACCTCCGACTAACAACTCTGTGAGAGAAGGAAGAACCCACCCGCAAGCCAACAATGGGTGAGGAAGAAGAGAACAAACTAACCCCCACACAATGGATTGTAATCCATTTTAACTCTTCCTTGCATGAGGAAAATGAATAGTCGGAGGTGGAGAGAGTGGGAAGAACGATCGACAATCGCGTCGTGGAGAGAGTGTAGGCATGGGCATAGTGGTTTTTCCTGCCAGCAATTAGATTCCCCAACTAACAACAAAACAAATAGGGTGGTGACACATGGCTTTCCCCCCCATGGCTCAAGGTTTAACATTCCCCCTCCTTATCCTTAGGAATCATGCCCCTTCTCAATTTAGTTGCATAGAGCATAGCTAGTTGGGTTATTTAATTTAAAAATGCATAGTTACATGATGCCACAATTTAATATTTATGCCACATGTCCTGATATACCATTAGTGACAATTTCTATCTGAAACATAACATGGACAAACCCATGGTGGGGCCTTTTCCTTTAGCTCCGTACCATGATTATTTACGATATATGTATCATGTATATTTAATGCAAATGATATAAAAACCGGGGTGTTACATTCCCCTCCCCCTTCAATAGCACTGTCCTCAGTGCTTTACAAAATTGAACAAAATGCTACACTGGTACCGCCTCAGTGTTTTACAGAATTGAACAAAAATGGATGTGCTGATCACATGGCATCCTCTAGCTCCCACGTAGCCTCTTCAGGTCCAGAACGCTCCCATTGCACCTTGACCTACCCTATGGCTCGATTCCGGAGCATTGTGACCTTCCTGTCGAGGATGTGCATTGGCTCGATTTGGAACTCTCCCTTGGGTTCCACCTGAATCACATCCCAATTTATCACATGGTTAGGATCATGTACATATTTCTCAAGCAAAGAAACATGAAAAACATTATGAGCTCTAGTACTAGTAGGCAATGCAAGTCTATATGCAACAGGCCCTATTCTTTCAAGCACTTCAAACAACCCACAATATCTAGGTGACAACTTAGCACAACTTCCAAGCTTCAAGGAAATTTTCTTGGATCTCACTCTACGGTAGACATGATCCCCAACACTAAACTCTCTGCTCATCGCATGCTTATGTTCATATCTTTTATGTCTATCCTATGTTGATTTCAGATTCTGCCTAATCTTTACAACCTCTTGCTCCATTTCCTTGAGCAACTCTGGACCAAGCACAACTCTGTTCACTAGGTTATCCCAAGTCATTGGTGTCCTACACCTTCTTCCATACAAAGATTCATACAGACTCATCCCCAAGGATGCCTGTTGTCCATTATTGTAAGCAAACTCTACCAAGTGCACGTAATCCTCCCACTTGGTTGGTTTGTCCATCACATACATACGAAGCATATCTTCAAGCACCTAATTAACTCTTTCTGTCTGCCCATGAGCTGAGGATGGTAGGCAGTGCTAAAGTTTAGCTTTGTACCCAAATCTGCAAACAACCCCTTCCAGAAATTGGAAGTGAACTTGACATCTCTGTCAGAAACTATTTCCTTCGGCAATCCATGCAATTTGAAAATATCCTTCATGAAGATCTTTGCAATGTCATTAGTCTTATGCGTAGACTTCACCGGTATAAAATGTGTTGCTTTTTTCAACTTGTCTACCACAACCATGATGGAATCATGTTGTCTCCAAGTCATCGGCAAGCCTGTAATAAAATCCATGGAAATAACTTCCCATTTCCATTCTTGAACTAGCAAAGGCTATGACAAGCCTGTTGGATGTTGATGCTCAACCTTTACCTGTTGACATTTCATGCACCTTGAAATGTGTTCAGCCATGTCCTTTTTCATTCCTGGCCAAAAGTACTACTTTCTAGTTGTAGAAATTGTCTTTTGATATCCTGGGTGACCAGAATACAGAGCGTGATGGATTTCATCCATAACAATTCTCCTCAAATCTACTACATTTGGAATATAAATTCTGCCTTTATAAGTAAGAATTCTATCTTCTTCCAATTTATATCCCTCATACCTCTTCTCAAGACTTTGTTGCTGCAATTTGTCTTTTACCTGCTCATACAATTCATCACTAGCAACATGATTAACAATCTACTGCATCAAATCTGATTGGCAAATACTAAGAGATGCCACATGCATTTCTTGTACCTTCCTGCTGAGTGCATCAGCTACCTTATTCTCTTTCCCTTTTATGTGCTTGATTTTGAAATCAAACTCACATAAAACTTCTAGCCATCTCACTTGCCTAGCATTCAGAGTAGGTTGATCAAACAAATAATTCAGACCACAATGGTTTGTTCTGAGTTCAAATATTCTACCCATCAAGTAATGTCTCCACATCTTGAGAGCATGTACTATGGCTGCAAGCTCATTATCATGAGTGGAATATTTCTTCTCATTCTCCTTCAGCTTTCTTGACTCATAACATACCACGTGGTTTCCTTGTATAAGGACTCCTCTAAGCCCTCGTCCGCATGCATCGGTACATACCACAAAATCTTTCTCTGGATCTACAACTTTCAATATTGGTGCACTGGTGAGAAGATCCTTCAACTGCTGGAAGCTTTCTTCACACTTCTAAGTCCATTTGAAATTCATCCCCTTATTTTGCAAGGAAGTGATGGCATGTGCAACCTTGGAAAATCCCTCAATGAATCTCCTGTAGTATCCTGCAAGTCCCATAAAAGATCTTACATCCGTCACATTTCTTGGAGTAGACCAATTTATAATGGCTTCAATCTTCTCATGGTCTACTGATATACCCTCTTCTGAGATAATGTGACCCAAATACTAAATTCTATCTCTGTAGAAGTCACACTTTCTCTGTTTTGCATATAGCTGATGCTCCCTAAGCAATTGCAATGCCAATCTCAAATGCTCTTCATGTTCTTCCTCATTCCTAGAATAAACAAGAATGTCATTAAGGAAAACAAGAACAAGCTTGTCCAAATACTTGCTAAAGACACTATTCATAAGGCACATAAATTTAGCTGGAGCATTGGTGAGACCAAATGGTACCACTTCAAACTCATAAGGCCCATACCTTGTCTTGAAGGCTGTCTTATGAATGTCTTGATCCTTGATTCTCACTTGATGGTAACCAGACCTCAAGTCAATCTTGGAAAATACCTTTTCTCCTCTCATTTGATCAAAGAGGTCATCAATCCTAGGCAAAGGATATTTATTCTTCACAGTAACCTTGTTAAACTATATGTAATCAATACATAACCTGAGTGTACCATCTTTCTTCTTTACAAACATAACTGGTGCTCCCCAAGGAGACACACTTGGTCAAATATACTTCTTTTCCAACAACTCTTGCAATTGCATCTTTAACTCTAACATCTCCAGGGTACTCATCCTGTAGGGTTTCTTGGACACTGTTGCTGCTCCTTACACAAGTTCAATGGTGAAATCAATGTACCTCTTTGGAGGAAGCCCTGGAATATCATCAGGAAACACATCCTTGAATTCATGTAGCACCTGATAGTCCTCCAACCTAGGAGTTTCATCTCCGATTGGTTCCAGAATGTGAGATGCATACAACTGGCAACCTTTCCTACAGAATTTCTTCAACTACATTGCTGAAACCTATCTTACTGAAATTAACTTTGGAATACCTTTCACAACTACTGGGTTTCCTTCTTCATCCATGCATTCAAAAGTCTTGTTATAATAGTCAAGCTTCACTTTGTGAGCTTCTAACCAATCCATTCCAATGAGAACATCATAGGAACCAAGCGGTAGACCATTCAGATCTACACAAGTGATCATTCCATTCATGATCAATGGACATTTCTCTACCACTTGACTAACCTTTCTCTTAGTCCCAGTGGCTAGCTGAACTAGCCAAGGTTTCCTATGCTTGTCCTTCTTAAAATCACAAATCTCCACTATCCTAAGAGTGATATAATTGTGAGTAGAACCAGGGTCAATCAAAATAGAAATAGATTGTTCAACAATCTTATCTGCAACTTCAACCACAGTTGACTGGTGATCTTCCTAGCGGTCCTCCAGTGCTGCATAAATCCTAGGGACTGTCCTTGCTACTTGACCCACTGTTTCTGCTCCCTAAATGTTATAAGCTGGCCTTGTACTTTCATTCTCAAGTTGACAATATCTGGACAAGTGGGGTCCTTCACATTTCCAACATTTGAGTGGACCTTTATTCTGTGGTGGATCTTTAGGCTTTCCACCTATCACTCC
Source organism: Pseudotsuga menziesii (assembly GCA_001517045.1). Classification (NCBI taxonomy): domain Eukaryota; kingdom Viridiplantae; phylum Streptophyta; class Pinopsida; order Pinales; family Pinaceae; genus Pseudotsuga; species Pseudotsuga menziesii. Next base: position 271,044 of record LPNX010985177.1, read on the forward strand.
CACTGGATTACTCGCAAGTTGGGATGACTGCTTCTGTTGATTCCTGAATCTAGAAGGTTTGAAACCTTTTATTCTTTGATCAAACTTCTCATTATTCTTGTCCTTCCATGCCTTATGGTAATCAAACTTACCTTTGCTTTGTTCATAGCAATACTTAGCATTCCTTATTGCTTCTTCAAGAGTTATTGGTTCATAAAACTCAATTCTATCTTTGTAAGACTGAGGCAATCCATTCAGAAATCGTTGGACCTTCAGTTTTTCATCACTGATGTACCGGATATACCTAAAAAATTCTAAGAACTTATTTGCATATTCATCCATAGTCTACTGTCCAAATTTCAGCTCATGGAACTCCTTGATCTTGTCATCATAATAGCTGTCAGAGAGCTATTTATGCCTGAAATACTTCTTGAACTGTTTCCACTTCAGTTTCCTTTCACTGATCTTCTTTACTTTCTTGAAGTGTTCCCATCAAATGGATGCCCTTCCATTCAAATTGAAAATGGAAACTCTTGCCCTCATGTTTCCTGAATAATCTTGCGCTTGAAAGTACTTCTTTATCCCAAGAATCCAAGCTTCAATTTCTTGTCCCGTCTTTATCTCACCATCAAATGTAGGAGGTTTAGCTTTCCTAAATTCATGTTGAGAGTGATCCCTATGGCGCCTTCTTCTTTTCCTTTTATGAGAAGATGAACTTGTATCTCCACTGGATTCTTCAGAATTAGATGATCCACTAGAAGTTCTTCTCCTTCTCCTAGTGCTTCTCTTACTGCCTTCTTGTCTTGATGTACCTCGTATAGAATCTATCTTTCTCTACAAATATGTCAAACTCGACAACATGGAAGCATTCAACTGATTCTTCTCTTCCTGGGCTTTAATCAAGCTTCTCATGGTGGCTGCAACCTCGGACAGTGTCTACTGGAATCTTATTCCATTAGACTCTATGTTGTCATTTCCATTATGAACATTTTCTCCCATGGCATCTCCTACATGCTCGTAAGAATCCCGAGCATCATACCCATCATGGGTTCTCATGACTGAACCCCCTCTTGATTTACCACATTGTTATTCTTGGAATACTACTCTTGGAAGTTGTCTATAATTCTACAAATGTGTTAGTAGAAAAATGTTAGATTCATATCATTAATATAAATCAAAACTACTTACCTTCCTCTTTTGGAATTTCATAAAACAACAATTTTGCTTAAAACACAAAATTTTTCTCTATTCCTTTTCATCCCTATGACCACTGACAATCTACTGAAATCTACTGAAAGCCTGCTGAAAGACAGCTGAAAAATACTTGAAAAAAAATGCTGAGAAGTTCCCTCGAAAAACCCAAATCTCCCTTGGCCCAATCAGACCTCTTCCCAGCTATCTTTCCAATACTTTGGTGGTTAAAACACCTAGCTCATTGGTGGTCTGTTCATTTATTTGTCTCTGGCATTTTGATGGGAAATTCAACTGAACCCTTGATCTGCATCGGCAAGAAAATCGACTATTCATCGGGTGCGCAGTCCCTTGAGCAGCTGCAACAACAGAAAGTGATCTTACTATGGTTTCTACGGACATATATCGGCTATAAAACCTACTATCCATCAGGTGGATAGTGCTTTAGACTGCCACAATGGTGGATTTACAATCCTTTAATTCCTTCCAATCGTCGGCCTGATCCTTAATAATTTTTTGATGACCTTATACTCTTCAAAATTTTCTTGTAATCGGGTCTCTTCCTTACTAACTCTCTAGTGTTTCAGTGTCCATAACATCTAATTCTATTCACTGTCTCGATGATCAGACGTGTTGGGTGTCGAGCGGTTAGTCCTTTCGGCTTCCGCAACGGTGGCCCATGATCTTCCTATGTCTTCCGCAGCCACGGGCTTATCGGCGGTCGAAACAAATGTCCATTGGAGGAATAGTCTACTAATCAGCTGCAACGACGGATGTTCAATGAACTAATTTTATCCGACATAGCTCATCAGCAACTGAATTATCTAAGCATCGGCGATGTGATCAACTGATCATTGCCGATGGCCGATGATTCTACAACGTAGCAAAAATTTTAAATTTTCCTCTTTAGTCTTCTTTTCTGCCACTTCATCGGCTCAATCATCTCTTATTCTTCGTTGATCCATTTAACTATCTGTCAGCGAAAGCTTCCTTTATTTTCCACCAAGTCCATCACCGATCAAATCAATTGTTAGTCGCTACCGTAGTTGTGTATCGGTACCTGGAACTACTATTCACTAAACACCTCGACATCGATGAGTGGAAGGACTAATGCATCGATGGAATAGTTCACTCAACAGTCGCAACAGTGGTTCATTAAATTTTGATCCTTTTTTGATCGACTCTTCCTTCAACTATCCATCGGCGATGTCAACAACTATTCTTTTCCAATCGCCAATGATTTCATCCCTTAGAAAAATTTTTGAAAATATTTCTGCTGTGTCGGCTGTTGAAACCATTTTCCTTGGTGGCATCGGTGATCGGGGCCTTATCTGTCTGGAGGATAGTTGTCTAGCCATCCACAACAGTGGCGCAAGATCATCTAACCTCTTCCGATGTAGTCGCCAAAACTTTCACCGCATCGGCAAAATGATCAGCTAAGTGTTAGTGATGCAATCAACTAATCATTGTCGATCGCCAAGATTCCATTACTTCGTCAAATTTTTCCAAAATTCCTCAGCGTCGGGTGGTCTTCAGACTAATTCTTCCACAGTGTCAGAGGAACTTCTCCCTTAGTACTCCTATGGGCCGACGGTTGACGAACACAACCTTTCCTCAATTTACTTCCTATTACCATCCATTGAGCGGCCTTCCCACTAAGGGCTTTGCTACATCGAAAGAACTTGTCACTAAGTTTTTCGATGAGCTCACAATTCTGGCACTTAGAATTTTTTTTTTGAATTTTCCTGTCATCACCCATTTCCTCCTAGTTTCTTCTAAACAGTAAGCAACCTACCTTTGTTAACTGTTCTTTCATGTCCCTTTGAGGCCCAAATGTTGCAACATAAGCTCTATCACTGCATCTTCATTTCCCATTCAGGCCGATGATGCAACCAGAGCTTTGATACCACACTGTAACATCCTCAACCCTCTGACCGGTGAAGAGGATGCTACGATACATCACATCATCCCGAAATCTAGCCCCATGAACATTGACATACATACATATAATGCAGAAGCATGATACTTAAAAACATAAAACATATTACGAAGCATTAATCATTCATATACATAGAGAAAGCAAAACAACATGCATTCATAAACAATTTAGCATTCAACATGTATATCATCATTCAACAATGGTAAATATGATTGCAGACACAAGTTAGACGAGAATAGTTATCTTATATAGAACTTGTTCCGCAACCAGCTATGTCGCTGCAACGTTCCACCCAACCATAGGCCCGCGTGCTCCTTAATCTCTCAACAACGCTACCACCCTCAAGTTGGGCATGATTCCACAAGGAATAAGGAACTAACAGGCTTACACATAGCCAAGGATAATATCACCACAAGGGTACACAGTTCATCCAAGCCAACACCATTGAGTTTATCAGGTGAACAAAAAATCAGACAAGCCAACAAAGTTGTGTTTATCAGGCAATCTAGGAGCTGAGAAAGGCTAAATGCTAAGCTGGTGAGCTCATTGAAGAGTTGAGGACACCTGCACCAGAACCAGCCTAGATTCTAGGACACCTAAACACACCCAACATAAGGAAATCAATCCTTTCTATGCAATGCAGTCCCTCAGACCCTGATATCCTTTCTAGTGCTATTCACGGGTTGTGGAGAAGAAAGCTAGCTCACTAGCTCTGTCTGTGTGGTTCCCAAACCAATAGGTTTATCAAGCACAGTAGGCCCTCCTTCACCACTCCAATGAAATCCGAGGGCAAAACCACTACACACAGGAAACAAAACAACTATTCAAACTTTAACAGGGGAAAACCACTCCCTTAATTGTTCTTGGCCCTATAGTGGCCAAGATGATTTCACGGCAACCTACAATAGCCAAAAAACAGGGGAAAAACAAATCCCAACAATCATGGAAAATAAAATCCCATGAAAAACCATGAGCCCATAGCACACCATCCCTACTTCAATCATTGGAGAACTTACATAGACCAAAAATGGGAAAAGAACAGACTCCCAATCTATATGTGAGGGAAAAATATGCAACCCACAGAACTGTCGATGAAATCACAGCCACGATTCAACGATGGAATGATAGAACATTACGCAGTCTGACAATGGTGGAAAAGGACACCAACTCTTTGCATGAACATGAGCATCAACACAACCTCTGACTAATAACTCCGCGAGAGAAGGAAGAACCCACCTGCAAGCCAGCAATCACTAAGGAAGAGGAGAATGAACCAACCCCCACACAATGGATTGTAATCCATTTTAACTCCACCTTACATGAGGAAAACGAATAGTCGACAGTGAGGAGAGTGGGTAGAATGATCGGCAATCATGTCATGGAGAGACTGTAGGTGTGGGCGTAGTGGTTTTTCCTACCAGCAATTAGATGCCCCAACTAACAGCAAAACAAATAGGGTGGTGACACATGGCTTTTCCCCCCCATGGCTCAAGGTCTAACATTCCCCCTCCTTATCCTTAGGAATCATGCCCCTTCTCAATTTAGTTGCAGAGAACATAGCTGGTTGGGTTATTTAATTTAAAAATGCATAGTTACATGATGCCACAATTTAATATGTATGCTGCATGTCTCGATATACCATCGGTGAATATTTCTATCTGAAACGTAACATGACCAAATCCATGGTGGGGCCTTTGCCTTTAGCTCCACACCATGATTACTTACAATATGTGTATCATGTATATTTAATGCAAACGGGGTCAAAACTGAGGTGTTACAGGTGTTGTTGCAAGCTCCAATATCTTGATGACTTCTATTGAGATAAAACTCTTTTGGCTTCTGTTGTCAAGAACAAAATGTAGAGGCATTCCCTTCACCCACATCTATGAGTGGAAGAGGTGCTCCTCTGCCTATGACTCTTCTGGATCCTTTAGTTGAATATGTGCGGTCAAAATGGTGGCAGTGGGGTCTGCATCAATGATATTCCTCCCATGGTATGTGGCTGTGGCATTGGATTCTATATCAGAATCAAGATCTGATTCTGAATATTTTATCTCGACCACCAATGACTGCTTTGAGCGACATTCGTCACTGTTGTGCTAAGGGATTTTATGAAATTTGCACCACTTCTCAGTGTGCTTCTTTGTCTTTCCATTTCCCTTCTTTATTTGTGCTGGGAAATGGTTGTCCTATCCTTGTCCCATGCTCTACGGGCTAGACTTTCCCTTGCCATGCTTCTGTGGTGGATTCGCAGGTCCAAAGTCCCACTTGTTCTTTTGTTGAAATTTTTCCTCGATTTTGACAACATACCGATAGGAATATCCAAGTGAAGAGATGTCGAGGAAGTCCATCTTAGTTAGGATGTACCGATGTAGACCACTGCGATATTTTAGAATCAAGTGTCATTCAAAGTCCTTGATACCTAGCTTTCTGCACAAGGTAAGCAAGTTTTTGGTGTACTTCAACACCGTATGGTCCCTTTCTTGACACAGAATGGTCCATTATGTTTACTAGTCATCATATTTTCCCACAGGGTAATATTGTTTCGTGATGGCATCTATAAAAGTGGCCCAAGTGGGATTTGTCTCAAGAATTCCATACTCGTCTGATGATATTTTCTCCCAATAAGTAACCCACCAATTTTGGACATGGGGGACTACCTTAAGGAGCGCAAAGGTGATCTTTCCCTTATTGAAAAAAATTGTGGACAGAGAAATACCCTTCCAGAACATTTAACCACGTATCTATGGCATCAACATTGATTTGGAATTGAAATAAAGGAATATGAAAGTCAACTTGTACCTTAAATGGGGTTTCATCTCCTAAACACTTTCTCGTTCAAGGTGAATTTCCCATTGTCGGCATTCGAAGAAGGATGTCAACAAAACTATCCATCATATCGTCCCTCTGTCGCGCGAGGGCTTCCTTGAGTAGGGACTTGATAGGATGTCCTGCTCCATCATTTATCTTTTCTTCTACCATGGGAGGTCATTTGGGATGGTGAGAGTGATCAAGTGAAACTAGTTCAAGACCAAACTGTCTATACTTGGAACTCGTCGAGGACATGCCCTGAGAAACAATCAAAGAGAATATTGCTCTGATATCACTGATCTAGATTTATGTGTTAAAAAAATAAAATAACATATACAAAATCATAAACAAAGACATTTTTCAAAGATAATAGGGATACAGTAAACACATATTCTATTTAATGGCAGAAATAGAACAGACTGTAATACAATTGCTAGAATGGTGGTAGCGATCTTTGAGAAGAGATGTGGCTACTACACTCATCCATGCCAAGATGAATACAAAATGAGTCCAAACGGGCCTATTTATAAGAAGGACGATGACGAGAACCCAAAAATTCCAAAACATAACCCTAGAAGATGAACTGTCATAAAGTTTGTGGCTCGAAGGTGGTAAGTTGAACAATCAACTTCCCGGGGTCATAGATTTTGCATAGATCTCCGATTTGGGTGCTCAATAACTCGTGGGAAAGGTCTATATAAGTTTTACAACTTTTTACTATGGCCAAATGCATGCCAAAGGAAACCATTTGGATGCCCGAAACGCCAAAAACCGTTGTTTAGGGCCTGAAAATGACCCCGAAATTTTGCGACCCGAAAACCGTAGAAAAATAACTAGGAAACTGCCACAATGGACAATGGTTTTGAGCTAGTGGAATAGGTGGGTGGCCACCGATATCCATCTAGATCATATGTATTCTTTGTTAATATTCTCTATGCTAATATAGATTATTAGCATTCAATTCAATTTTAGAATAATAATAGCATACAGGATCACTGAAAGAAACAGTATCACAAGATCAACATAGGTTTACCCTGGGAAAACCATAAAGGGAAAAACCTGACAAAGAAAATTTTCCTCAATATAGATGATCAAAAAGATAAAAGATAATACTTCAGAATGGTCCTTCTCCTCCTTGCAAATAAGACTCTCTCCCTCTCTCATGCACTACACAAGTGTGTGTCTATGTGTTCAAATGAGGATCGCTTTAGTCTTATTTATATTCTTTCATTAAGTTGAGTTTTTCCTCAACTATGTCAGCCCCAGTAAACTTGACTAGGACGAATTCCCTAGGGAGACTCAAAACATCGTATTATTATATTCTGGTGGGTGCTAATGACCCAACTTACAATGGAGGGTTTCCTCGTGACTCTCTACTGACCTAATACAATAATATCACCCTCACAGAGGAATAATAACATCTCCGAAAGGTTACATCAATAAAATACATTTAGAATATTCTTCGAAGTTACAATAATTCAACACTCCCCCTTAGTGAGAAGGGTATTCTACAACAACAACAATAGCAATAGGAGAAGGAGAGAGAGAATCTTCAACATCGTTAGGGTGATACATCTATAAATCATTGGAACCTTTTCATCATCTTTGACATATAGTCTTCATCTTCAATTTCAGCAGAAGCAACACTTTGATCATTCAGTCGACAACATCATCATCATCATTTTATTCTTTTCAATCAGCAACATCATTGTCAATGATACTTTGAGCAACATCATCAACAATACTTTGATCTTCCGATCATCATCATCATCATCATCAATACTTTGAGCAACATCATCAGCAACATTTTGATATTTTGATCAGCAACATCATCATCAATACTTTGAACATCATCAGCAATACTTTGATCTTTTTATCAACAACATCATCATCCTCAGCAACAACCTAGATTCTACAATATGAACACGAAAGTCTATGGATCACTTTAGGACTTAAGTGAAGGGATGATACAATCCTACCACATTCTCGAAGATCGAAGTATCTAGATATTATTACGGGATAATCACTCCCTATCACTTTAGGACTTAGGTCCAAGGATGATTCAATCCTACCACATTCTCGAGGACCAAAGTCTCTAGATACTATTATGAGATAATCACTCCCTATTAATTTAGGACTTAGGTCAAAGGATGATGCAATCCTACCACATTCCCAAGGACCGAAGTCTCCGGATACTATTACAGGATAATCACTCCCTATCACTTTAGGACTTAGGTCAAAGGATGATGCAATCCTACCATATTCCCGACGACCAAAGTCTTCGGATACTATTATAGGATAATCACTCCCTATCACTTTAGGACTTAGGTCCAAGGATGACGCAATCCTACCACATTCTTGAGGACCGAAGTCTCTGAATACTATTATGGGATAATTACTCCGTATAACTTTAGGACTTAGGTCCAAGGATGATGCAATCCTACTTCTTTCTTGGAGTGTGAGAATTTTGAACTAGAACATGAGTAATTCGAACCATAGGAGAATCTAGGAGCGTTAGTGAGGTTCACAAATCAAATTTGGGTGCAAGATTCAACAAAAACCATCAAATTACAGTTAAATTACGCACAATGATAGTTGGAAACAAGACAATTTTGGACTGTATAACATCAAAATTGTTATTACCAGGTTTATAAATACATCGTAAGATTTTTGAATGGCTTTGGAATCCAATTGTGAGCAAAAATCCCAAAATTACCAAATTGGCATCAAACCCCCCTAGGTGGGCCAATCTCATCCCAAATCTCTCCAAATGGCCATGAATTACTGAAGCGGCATGGTTGATTTGTTTTGGGTCAATTATTACACCTTGTACAGAGTGGGTGTGGAAACATGGATGGTTTAGACTCTCAATGCAACATTAATTGCACCAACTCAACCAAATTTGGGTAAAAAATCCCACTCTAGCGCCCGAAGTCAACTTGACTATCCACATTCAATGAATGGGAGCACACCAACAATGATGATTGTGCATATGTGGCTGGATTACTATGCTGGAGTACCCATGTGGGTCATAGAACTTCAACTTGACATGGCATATGTCCACCTAAGCACCCCTAGTCCACCTCATAGTGTATTAAAGCTTAAAAAAGCAATAAAAGTGAATAATTAGTGTAACCAAGTTACTAATGATGGATTACTGTTCTAACACCATCCCTTAATACAACAACTAAATATGCTCACAAAATGATGAAGCCCTTGGCAACAATGGCTCAAGTCACCTCAAGTACATAATCAGAAATTTCAATTTTTATTTGTCCATGTGAACCGAGGAAAGAAGGGAAACCTCATGGGAAAAACCTCCCCTCAAGAATGGAAATGGGGATGGACCTACAATGATATAACATAAAATTACTATCCTTCACTCACCCCAAGCAAAAATATCAAGTAAGTGAAGGTCTTCTCAGTGAAATCCTTGGTAAAAATGTCAGCAGTTTGCTCGGTGGATGGGCAATACTGCAGTGAGAACACCCTGTCATGTACTAAGCCCCGAATGTAATGCATGTGAATATCTATGTGATTTGTCCTATGCCTCTATACTAGATTAGTATATATCTTGATGGCACTCTGATTATCCACCCAAATGTTGGTTGGAGAATCAATTGTGATACCAAACTCTCGAAGAATTCCCTACAACTAAACACACTAAGTCGCAGCATTGATTGCTGCCATGTATTCGGCCTTTGCTGATGAAAGTGAGATGGTGTGTCATTTATTACTTTAATAGAAAATAGGAGCATTAGCAAACATGAAGACAAAATCAGATGTTGAATTTCTGTCAATTGGATCACCAACCCAATCTGAATCAGAAAATCCAACTAGTTGAAGTGAGGAAGTAGTTGTGTAATGCACTATGAATTTCTTTCTTCCCTCAACATATTGAAGAATTATTTTTTCTTCCTTCCAATGGAGCTCATGTGGCTTGTGCATGTTTCTTTCTACAACACTCATAGTATAAGACAAATCAGATCATGCATGAGTGAGGTAGAGCAAGCTGCCCACTAGTTTCCTGTAAAGTGTGATATCCACCATTGGGGAATTGCCAAATTCATGCAATTTAATACCATAAAGAAATGGATACTTGTATGCATTACAATAAGCTATATTAAAATTCTTCAGCAGGTTTTAATCATACTGTGTCTGAATCAACATGATTCCCTTACCATTTTTCTCAATTTCTAAGCCCAAAAATTGCCTTAGCAATCCTAGGTCTGTCATAGCACCTTAGCAATCCTAGGTCTGTCATAGCAAATTCACTATGCAAAGAGTTCTTAATTTGGCCAATTGAATTGGTGCAGAAAAATGGAATTAGAATATCATTAACATAAAGAACAATGACGTGCAAGTTAAAATCATTTTTCTGCAAATACACATTAGGTTCTGATTTGCATCTTGTGAAGCCAATTGAAAGCAAGAAAGCATCCATTTTTGCATACCAAGCCCTAGGGGCTTGCTTGAGTCCATACAGTGATTTTTTTCAGTATTCATACTAATGAAGGATCCTCTTGGAAACATTCAGGCTGCTCCATATACATATCCTCATGTATTTTACCATGCAATAAAGAACTATTTACATCCATGTGATGAACCTCCCAACACTTACTAGCTACTAGTGCAAGAACTAGTCTAATTGAGTCCATCTTTACAATCAGTGCAAAGGTCTCCGTGTAATCAAATACATGGAACTAAGAATAGCCATTGGCCACTAATATAGCCTTATGTTTTATATCAGAACCATCAGCAGCAAGTTTGGTCTGGTACACCCATTTCCATTGAACAACTTTCCTCTTGTGAGGAAGGGGAACCAGTTCCCATGTATTGTTCTCTTGGAGGGACTGAAGCTCATCTTCCATTGCTGACTTCCACCTTGGGTCTATACAATCTTGCTGATATGTCTATGGGTTAGAACTGATCAGCATTTAATAGTGCTCAGCAAGAGCACTATCACTAGCAAATAAAGCCTTACTAGTTTGTGATCTAGTTTTCCTAGGCTCTTGGGGATTGCCTTCCAATTTCCCAGCTGCTTGCACAATTTCTTCAACCAATTTGGGCCTAGATGGTGAGTCATATAAAACAATATCATCTTCAGCAACATTCATATCAGAATTATCAGAAAAAAAATACCATGTGTCATCACTTTGGCATCTTCAAATGGTTGAGGAGAGGAGCAATCCCCCGGTGCAAGTTCATGTTGATGTATTCGTAACTTCAGAATGTATTTACTTATATATCTTCTGTATTGTACCCCGATGTTCCTATCGGGAAGTATCTATAATGTAATTCATTCATGTCATACCCTGATGTTCCTATTGGAAGAATCAATAATGTAAACAAGTCGTGTAAAGTCATAGAGGGTAACCCTCCTTATTGACCAAGGGTTAAAGCCCCCACGGTTGTGGGGAACTAGGGTTGTTAGAATCTCTTAGAAAATTCATCCCCCATGAGTCAATTTAAGTCAAGGAAATAGTCCCCACAATTGAGTTAATGTTAACCCTCCTTGTTGATCGGAGGGAAAAGTCCCCGCAGTTGAGGGGCACTAGGGTTATTAGACTCTCCTAGAGAAGTCAGCCCTGGTAAGTAATTGTTAAGTGAGGATGACATGTTGGAGTGGAAATAAATTAAATGGAATAATATAAAGATAAGTGAGGCTCTCCTCATTTCTACACACACACACACACTCACTCCACTGAGACACATGAGTGAGAGAGGAGAAGCGCTCTCGAGAGAGAGAGAGAGAGAGAGAGAGAGAGAGAGAGAGAGAGAGAGAGAGAGAGAGAACAACTGTTGGAGATCATATTTTGTGTCTTTTGGTTTTACTGCTTCCATTGGTGCTCATTCTATCTTTGAGGAAGTTGTGGGGTTTTCTCCTTTATGGTTTCCCCAAGGAAAATCTTTGTGTCTCTTGTCTCTTGTCATTATTGTTGTGCATGTTATTCTCTCAGATAAGATCCTAAGATCATATTGCTTAAATGATAAAAATCTAACATGGTATCAGAGCTAACCTGAGAACAAGATACTCTGCAGCTGCAGAAGCTAGGGCTTCTTAATTTTTGGGTCTCTCTCCACAATCCATCAGCAAAAGGAGGCTATGCTAACTCTCCATTGAAGGGCACATCTTTTTGTCGAAGCAGAATTTGATTCCGGGCATTTTTAGTTTTTGCTGCTGGAAATTAGGGATTTTCACAAAAGAGGAATTTTTGAGTGACCCTAGGACAGCATTACTCTCCTCATCAAAATCAAAGTTTAGAGACCTGGGTCGATATTTTTTGTTGGGTGAAACTCTGGGAAAGTCAAACCCTAATTTGACCCCCAGCTGGAAAAGCCCTAAAATACTAAAACTAGTAGTTTTGGAAGATTCACTATATCTCGAGATTGGATAAGGATCACGAGTCAAAACTTTTGAAGTCTGAAGATAAATTTCTATTGTACACTATGTAAATGTTTTAGCCTCAGATTCACTATACTCTCAAATATATTTTTCCTCCAAATCAGGGTTCCACCCTATTCCAAGATTCATCCCTAAACATGACACCTAGGGAGAATTGTTGTATCTCAGGCTACAAAGGTCCAAATGAATTTTTTCAAGATGTTCTAGATAGTGAACATATTTTAATTTCTGTGGTAAAATTTTGAGACCACAAAGATGAAATAGGGACACATGCCAGTCCATACAACTTCTCTATGCTGAACAATCCTGAAACAAGTCACCTTGGGAAAATTCTCATAAGTCCCAATTGGTGAAACCAATTCTGGTAAAATCTTTTGTTTTGGAAAAATGATAGATGAGGTTACCTCATTACAAAATTTTATACATAGAGGAGCAGTAATTTCAGAGATAGCATAGAAACAGTATCAAGAATTTATGCAGAAGAAATTGGTAAACTAAGGCTTCTTGTTCCAGGAGCTTCCCTCCACTATTTTCAAAAAAGGAGTACATTGGACAGCTCACCTTGAAGAGGTCTATATTTCTATCCAATCAAATCTAAAATATTCCAAGTTTTGAAAATTACGGTTTCTATGACAAACCCTAGATCAACCAGCTCTGAAACCAAGATGGAAACCTAAAATCACTAAGATCTAATCATTTTCTATTTACATTTGAGGTTCTCATTTCTAAATGATTTGTCACATCAGCTTGATGACAAGCTTGGTGAAACTAAAAAATTCCAAGCTTGGAAGTATTGGATCTCACTGTTTCTTGAAGAAAATGAATTGGACAACTACATAAGTGGAGATGTTCCAGTTCGAGAGGGAGATGAGGATAAAATCCTTACACAAGAAGAACTTGGCCAAGGCCAAGAAGATCATTGTTGATTCAATCACGGATTACCTTGTGCCACACGTGTCTTCCCTAAAGACATCGAAAGAGATGTTTGATTCCCTAACTGAGATATTTGAAGGGAAGAACATAAATCAAAAGATTAATTTGAGAAAATAGTTGAATAATGCGAAGATCTAGAATGCAAAGACCATGCAGTCATACTTTACAATGGGATCTCAAATTAAAAACATCTTGAAGTGGTAGAATAAGAAGTAGAGCATGCAGAAGTTGTGATAACCACCTTGAATGGCCTCCCAGAATGATGGGATTTTTTCATTTGAGGAATGTGTTCTAGAAGGAAGTAATTACTTTCAGCAGACTCTGGGAAGAGCACACACAAGACGAAGCTCAACTCATAATAAGAGAAAAGAAGGTGGGAGCAACTGCAGATCAAGATTTCACGCTTCAAAGAGGATACCTTAAACGATGAGGAATATGAAGAACTTGATTCTTGAACGGCCTCTTATCCATCTTGGTCATTTATATAAGAAATGATACTATTATAGATGAAGAAGATGATGAATCTAAAAGAAGGAGTCTACCCACGAAACAAATAAAGATAAGTATTCAATTGTCATTTCATAATATTGTTTTGTTATGCATTTGTTTATATTTAGTTGATGTGTTGTGCATGATAGAATGTTTGCATTAATGACAGTATATTACTAATATGCATGTGATGGGTAAGTATCTCATGGTGCTATACAACTCTCCATTGCTACTTATCTAGAATGAAACCTCTTTGGTAACATATTGGATTAGTGCACAATCTCAATGTTGTCTTGGTAGAGATGGAAGGAATCTAGAAAGTTTCCGTAAGATATGGATGAATGTTGTATTAGCTAAAATAGTTGCATGATTATACCTTAATACAAAATAATTTGTCATTATGAACATACCTTATGAAATGTTTCTAACCATACAACTAATGCATTTGACTTGTAGGAAAGATCGTGTACAATCACCTACAAGAAAAGAAGGATGAGACTTGCTTCGAATAACAGGTGACGACAATTCAAGAAAGAATCCAAGATGAAGAATAATATGAGGATACTTTCAAAGAAAGAAAGAGGACTCAGAGATACTCCAGTTATGTCACACTGTTGAGTGACATAATTGATGCAGAGCCTTCCAACTATGAATAAGTATCCAAGAAGAAAGGGAATGAGAATACCAGTTCAAGACGAATGATGTCTAGGATGCAGTATCAAGAACTGAAGGGAAGTCCGTAATCTCTTTCATATGGATCTACACAATCCAGCATGCAGTAGATGGCAACATCGTGGGATACAAGAAAAGATTCGTAGCACGAGGCTTCTCATGGAAAGAAGGCATAGACTATGAAAAAGACATTTGCAGCCACTAGCAGTTAAGACACATGACAGGAAGAATCATGTGTGAAAATGAAAGAAGTCCTGGTACGAGCTCAGAAGACACCCATGGGATCACACATACATGAGGAGCTTGAAGATCGCTTAGAGTGATGAAGATCTTAACCTTTTCTACAAGGTTGAAGATGAAAACCTATAGATGATGACAAGCTCATAGATGGATACATAGAATAATAGTAGCAGAGGAAGGTACTTGTCACTCTACTATATAAAGTTTCAATGCATAGAGTATGAAAGGAAAATGGATAATGATGCTCCACTTCATAGGGAGTGACTACAGAAGATATCGAGGTTCGACATGCTATGAATTGATGGATAACTTACTGATGACTCTAGGATTTACAGAGAGTAAAGAAGATTCCAACCTTTTTTTCAAGGTTAAAGGTGGAATACCAGTGATGCTCCTATTATATGTCGATGACTTGTTCCTAAAAGAAAAGTGGAACTCCTTAAAGTTGAAAGAAGGAGACATGTTTCCGAGTTCGAGATGAAGGACTTAGATATGATGAACTACTTTCTAGGCTTGGAGGTGTGGCGGAATGTGGATGGAATATTCCTTGGACAAGGGAACTATGCAGTGGAAATCCTATAGAGGTTAGGGGTGATGGACTGCAAGGCCATGACTACACCTATGGCATCAAACCTGAACAAATACGAGACCAAATATTTACTTTGTTATGAACACATTGAGACATGTTCACTTGATGGTTGAAAAGCATGCATTGAGGTACCTGAAGGGTAAAGTTGATTATGGGCTCAAATATGAGCGAATCAGAAGATTAACCTAGAATGTTATGTGGATTCACAATAGGTAGGAAGTGTCATTGATAGGAAGAGATATTTGGCGTGCTACTTCAGTATGGGATTAAAGAGGAGTAGCGAAGCTCCAGTATGTGATCCAGATCGAGATTTCTCGAAAGAGGGAGTTCTAGCATAGTCAGTGAGACAGGTTTTCTGAGCATAAATCCTGGCTAATCTTGTAGGTTTCTCTGACGTAATCATTCCTATAGGTTGTCCTCAGAGGTAATCGGTCCTGGAAAAGCTCGTAGGTTATCCTTGGACCTAATTGGCCCTGATGTGATTTTATGCTAGAAATGGACAGAACAAAGTCTGAGTACTTCAGGGAGAAGATTAGTGTTCTCCAAATCGAGGCTCCTTCCAAGGGTAAGTGATGAGTCTGTGAGCCTTTCTGACATGATTGTAGGATTGATTCCTCCCATGTTTAGATGTAAGGAAGAGCCCTTTTGACATGGTGATAGGATTGGTTCCTTCCATGGTCAGATGTAAGTGCAGAGCCATTTTGATATGACTATGGGATTGGATCCCACATGATCAGATGTAAGTGTAGAGCCATTATGATATGACTGTGGGATTGGCTCCCACATGATTAGATGTAAGTGCAGAGCCATTCTGATATGACTATGGAATTGGCTCCCACATGATCAGATGTAAGTGCAGATCCATTCTGATATGACTGTGAGGTTGGCTCCCACATGATCAGATATAAGTGCAGATCCTTTCCCCGGATGATAGATGGTGTGTCCTATCATGACGATGGATGTCAGTGCAGAGCCTTTTTCCGGATGATAGATGGTGTGTCCTACTATGCTAGAGGATGTAAGTGCTGATCCTTTCTGATTGGGTCAGATATAAGTGTTGTTCCTTTCTCTAGATAGTAGATGGCATGTCCTGCTATGCCAATAGATGTAAGTGTTGATCCTTTCCTCAGATGATAGATGGTGTGTCCTATCATGCCAGTGGATGTGAGTGCTAGGCCTTTTTGACATGGTGGTGGATGTGTTCCTCCCATGGTCAAATGTGAGTGCTATGTGTTCCTTTCTGACATGGTGGTGGATGTGTTCCTCTGATGGTCAAATGTAAGTGCCGAGCCTTTCTAATTGGGTTAGATATAAATGCTGAGACTTTTTGACTGGGTCAGATATAAGTGCTATGCCATTCTCTGTATAGCATATGGTGTGTCCTTCTATGCCAGTAGATGTAAGTGCCAAGCCTTTCCTTGGATGATAGATGGTTTTTCCTATCATGCCAGTGGATGTGAGTGCTGGGAATTTCTAACATGGTGGTGGATGTGTTCCTCCCATGGTCAGATGTGAGTGTTGGGCATGCCTTTCTGACATGGTGGTGGATGTGTTCCTCCCATGGTCAGATGTAAGTGTTGGGCAAGCCTTTCTGACTGGGTCAGATATAAGTGCTAAAGAATATGAAGACCTACATGGAGGCTAGGCCTATAATTAGCATGGAAAAGGGATGGCTCTATAGAACTTCCTATGATGAGTAGAATTGAGAGATATCACTAGTTGATCGAGATAGCAGAAGCAGTGATGATGATGATCCAGTGATGATCCATCTTTGATGATGATCCATAATTGATCTAGAGAAGAAGGATTGTGCTGATGAATTGTGTCAAGAGAATACCTTCCTATTTAAGAGGGAGTGTTGATGTATTTGTAACTTTAGAATGTATTCACTTGTATATCTTATGTATTGTACCCCAATGTTCCTATCGGAAAGTATCTGTAATGTAATTGAGTCATGTCATACCCCTATGTTCCTATTGAGAGAACCAATAATGTAAACAAGTCATGTAAATTCATAGAGGATAACCCTCCTTATTGATAAAGGGTTAAAACCCCCACAGTTGTGGGGCACTAGGGTTGTTAGACACTCTTAGAGAATTCAGCCCTAGTGAGTCAATGTAAGTCGAGGCAATAGTCCCCACAATTGAGTTAATGTTAACCCTCCTTGTTGATTAGAGGGAAAATTCCCCATAGTTGAGGGGCACTAGGGTTATTAGACTCTCCTAGAGAAGTCGGCCTTGGTAAGTAATTGTTAAGTGAGGACGACATGTTGGAGTGGAAATGAAGTAAACAAAATAATATAAATAGAAGTGAGGTTCTCCTAATTTCTACACACACACACTCACTCAACTAGGGTGAATGAGTGAGAGAGGAGAAGCTCTCTCAAGTGTGAGAGAGAGAACAACTATTGGAGATCATCTTTTGTGTCTTTGGGTTTTACTACTGCCATTGGTGCTCATTCTATATCTGAGGAAGTTGCGGGGTTTTATCCTTTATGGTTTCCCTGAGGAAAATATTTGTGTCTCTTGTCTCTTGTGATTATTGTTGTGCATTTTATTCTCTCAGATAATATCCTAAGATCATATTGCTTAAATGATAAAAATCTAACAGATCAAAGTCTGGAATTGGCTCTTCTTTGAATTTGACACTTCTTTCAACAAATGTTTTGCCAGTGGAGGTGTCAAAGAGCTTGTTGCCTTTGGTGTCCTCACCATATCCAACCATGAGACACTCCTTGATTTATGGATGCAAGGATTTCCTCTTCTCTGAAGGAATTATTTCCCATGCTTTTGTCCCGAATATCCTAAAATTTGAGATATCTGGTTTTTCACCAAACCATGCATCATAGGGTGTCATCCCTTTCACTGATTTGTGGAAGGCTTTGTTTTGAATGTGAGCAGCAAAGCTAATGGCTTCATCCCAAAGCTTGGGATTAAGTCCCCTCACTTCTATCATGCAGGTTTTCATCTCTTTGAGAGATCTATTCTTTCTCTCCGCCACACCATTTTGTTGTGGTGTGTAGGGAGTTGAGTGTTCCATTTGGATGCCACACTCCTCAAAAAGTTGCTGTAGGTTCTTATTCACATATTTCTTTCCATTATCAGTCCTAAGGACATTGATATTCTACCCAATCTGATTCTCTACTAGTGCTTTCCAAACTTTGAGTTGCTCAAACACCTCAGATTTTAATTTCAGAAAATACACCCAAAAAAATCGAGAGTAGTCATCAATCAATGTAAGCACATACCTAGATCCACCATATGAGGGAGTGGGTAGTGGACTAATCAGATCAGAATGCACCAATCCAAGTGGTTGTGTTTCTCTCCTCGCCTTAACCTTCTCGTAGCTCTGGTCAGGATGCTTCCCAATCACACATCCAATACATGCTCCAGTAGATGGCTGAATTTGTGGAAGACCTTCCACCATTCTTTCTTTGTGCAATGTTTGGAGATATCTGTAATTCATGTGGCCAAACATCTCATGCCATATTTTGGAAACTTCATTAGCTTGTGAGTGAAGTGCTTGATCACTGGAAGTAGGTAAGAAATTAGAGAATTTGTACATTCTCTCGTGATTATGAGCATACCCATTTGCAACAACTTGGTCTGTTGATATTTCAGAAATCTCTACAAAGTCAGGAGTAAAGATTACTCTCTTTGGCTCTCCTGTATGGGTCATCTAGTAGAATGGAAACAAATTTGTTGCAAGGTCCAGTACATACAGTACATCTATGAAGGACCCATGTTCTAAATCAATTATCCCAATCCCTCTAGTCTGGATTTTAGAATCATCTCCCATTCAAATTGTTGGGCCGACATTCGAACTCATGGAGTAGAAGAATTATCTCCTGGATACCATATGATTAGAAGCACCTAAACCAATAATAAAGGATGAGGAATTAGAATTACCTACCACTAATGCATGACATTTATCCTTTCCTTCACTTGAACTGGAGTTGCCATCTCTCTTCCTAGTGTTGTGAGGAACTGGAATGTTGTTCTTCTCCAGCAGCTGCACCATGGTGTCTATGGTTTTATTCATGCATGAGCTTTCTGGATGCCATCCCTTGTGGAAATAAGAGAATTTGGCCTTCTCTTTTCCTTTCTTCTCCTTTTCTTTTGGTGGATTCGTAGCTCCCTCACTGGATTTGGGTTTTTATGATTTCTTCTTGTCTGACAACTTTGAATTCCTGGACTTGGGCTTTCCCTTTGCTGAATTCGAAACCCCCACTGCTAGTGCTTGATATTTGGTCTTGATGGAACCCATTTGGACCAATTTTTCCTACTCTTGAGTGAGTGACTCCATGAAAATTTCCAGACATGGAATTTTCTAGTTCTGAGGGTGAGTTTTACTGAGTGAAATGTGCTCACAAAGGCTGACAACTCTGGCCCCAACTTTGAAAGTATAGACCATATCAATTGATCCTCCTTCTTCTTAATCCCAAATTGTTTTAACTGCAATAAAAGCGATTTGAACTTGGTGAAAAAGTCCTGGATTATGTCATAGTGCATTGGGCTCAATCTTATCAGCTCATTCTCAAGCTGGTGACCACGTAGCTCATCAGTTTTGCCAAATAGAGACTCAAGCTTCTCCCAAACCTCCTTTGGTGATGTCAAATTTTTAAGGTGGAACAAAAACTCTCTTGAGTTGCTCAGACACATCAAACCATATGATTCATCCAATTTTTTAAAATACTTGGCTTTTACAGCAGAATTTGGTTCCATTTCAGTGCCCATAGTAACTTTGGAAAGCCCCTTGGCTCTCAATTGAATCACCATATCTTCCTTCCATTAAAATAAGTTGAAAGGTGTTAGCATGATGTGGGTAGCCTCCATTACTTCCTATACTAATGGTGTTGAAATTTCTAACTGGTTTACACTCATCAATTCGATTTTATCTGGAATTCACTAACAAAGCAGCTCAAATCCACTAAGAATTTGGTTTGCAACTCAAAAATATCCAACTAAATCTGATACCATGTGATAAATTTGAACCAGAAAGTGACTAATTCAAGACAAAGGAGAATATAGGATCATTATTGAGTTTTACAAATCATATTTGGGTGCAATATTCAGCAAAAACAGTCAAATTACAGTTAAATTACACACAAGGATAGTTTGAAACAAGCGAATTTTGGAATTTATAACAATAAAATTGTTATTAACATGTTTATAAATACATTATAAGAGTTTTTAATGTCTTTGGAAGGCAATTGTGAGAAAAAACCCCAAAATTGCCAAATTGGCATCAAACCCCCCTAGGTGGGCCAATCTCGTCCCAAATCTCTCCAAATGGCCACAAATTGCTGAAGTGGCATGGATTATGTGTTATGGGTCAATTATTACACCTTGGATAGTGTGGGTGAGGAAAACTAGATGCTTTAGAGTCTCAATGAAACATTAATTGCACCAAATCAAGCCAAATTTGGGCAAAATCCCACTCTAGCGCCCCAAGTCAACTTTCCTGTCCACATTCAATGAATGGGAGCACACCAAAAATGATGGCTATGCATATGTGTATATATGAATAGGTTGGAGTACCCATGTGGGTCGTAGAATCTCAACTTGACATGGCATATGTCCACCTAAGCACCCCTAGTCCACCTCATAGTGTGTTAAAGCATAAAAAAGAAATAAAATTGACTACTTAGTGTAACTAAGGTACTAATGATGGATTACTGTTCTAACATGGAGACATAATTCCATGGATCACTTTAGGACAAGTGTCCAGGAATGATAGAATCCCACTTCTTTCTCAGAGGCAGAAGTCTACGGATCACTTTAGGAAAAGTGTCCATGGATCATACAATACCACTACAACATCACTGATCCCCCTTTCGCTGAAGGTATTTTTGAACAAAACCAATATTTTCTTGAAAGTATTCAAATTTTATTTGATATAGAGGCTTTTTCAACACATCATCAACTTGTTCGTCAGTACTCACATACTGGAGCTTTATGGATCCCTTCTATATCATATCTCGAATGTAGAAATATCAGATTTCTATGTGCTTCGATTTATCATGGAACACTAGGTTCTCTGTCATATTTATACAACTATGGTTATCACATAGAATCATTGTGGTATCCAAATCGAGGTTAAATTGACCTGACATCAACTTTTGAAGCCATATGGCTTCATAACTAGCATAGCAAGTTGCTATGTATTCTGCTTCAGTGGTGCTAATTGCAACATTAGACGGTTTCCTGCTAAAACATGAAATCATAGCAGAACCCAGACAATAACATCCACTTGATGTGCTTTTTCTGTTTGAGACACTTCCATTCCAATCTGCATCTATATAGCCATACAATGTGTAGTCATGGTTTCCATCATAGTATAGACCAAAGTCTATAGTTCCTTTTAGATATCTCATCACATGTTTTGCATCTACCAGGTGAACACGTCTAGGTTGAACTAGATATTGACTCAAGGTGTTCACAAGAAAACAAATGTTTGGTCTGGTCTTTGTTAGATACATCACCAATCCTATAATCTGTCTATATTGAGTCACATCCACTAATTCTGATGATTCATCAGCCAACAACTTCATGTTGGTATCCATTGGTCTGACCATGGATTTACATTGCAACATATCAAATATTTTCATATGTTCTACTGCATACTTTCCTTGATTGAGAAAGATTCCTTCTGAGTTTTGGAATACCTCCAGACCTAGAAAATAATGCATTAACCCAAGGTATTTCATCTCAAATTCCTCAGTGAGATTCTTCTTACATTCTACAATCTGTTTCTCATTCCCTGTCAGAAATAGGTCATCCACATATAGTAATAGTATGATAGGTTCATCTTCTATAACCTTGACATAAAGGTTAGGGTCGACTTTACTCTTTTTAAAGTCCAAGGTCATCGGGAAACTATATATCCTTCCATACAAAGCTCTAGGAGCTTGCTTCAGGCCATATAGGGCCTTCGTCAGCTTGCATACATGAGTCCTTCTATCTTCAAATTCAAATCCTTATGGTTTTTCTATGTATACTTCTTCCTCAATCACACCATTCACAAAGGTTGTCTTTACATCCATCGGGTGTAAGTCCCACTTCATCATGGATGCAAGTGCCATGATGGCTCTAATCAATGTATACATTGCTGCTGGTGCAAATATTTCTTCATAATCAATTCCCTCTTTCTGAGAGAAACCCGTAGTCACAAATATTTCCTTGTATTTATATATACTTCCATCAGCTCCATGTTTTATCTTGTAGATCCACTTGTAAGATACCACACTCTTGCCTTCTGTTTTGGGAACTATATTCCAAACATGATTCTTCATTATTGATTAGTATTCTTCCATCATTGCTTATACCCATTCTTTATTCTATACTAGAGTATTCATAGTTTGTAGGCTCTTGATCTACAAGATCACACATTAAAGCTGCATAGTTGGAAAATGGGTTGGTCTTCTTTCTTATCCTTGTGGATCCTTCTGGAGCTCCATATATTTTTGCTTCTTGTATAATTTCTCTTTTCGAAGCAGGATTTCTCTTCTGTGATATCTCCATCATGGGGGGTTCTTATGGTTCTATCATATCATGATCTTCAGGTGTTTCATCTTCACAGAAGAATGTAGCCTATACATTTATGGGAGGTGCATCTTCCTCATATACTTCTCCATGTTGACATTTTTTGGACCTCTTGAGAGATTCTTCTTCATCGAATGTTACATATATGATGATTTCCATGTGATGGAATCCAAGATGTATATTCTGAATGCCTTGGATACTTCATAGTATCCAACAAATATTCCCTTCTTTCCGGAAGGTTCCAACTTGGTTCTTTTTTTTTAGCATGTGAAAATATACTGGACAACCAAATATCTTGAGGTGACTTACTTCAGGCTTCTTTCCCATGAACATCTCCTCTAGAGTCTTGAATCCAAAGGCACTGTGTGATATTCTATTATGTATATAGACAATAGTTCTTTTTGCTTCTTCCCATAGATGCATTGGAAGATCTTGATCATATATCATTATCTTCACTGCCTCCATGATGGTTCTGTTCTTTCTTTCCACAACACCATTTTGTTGAGGATTGTAGGGAGTATTTAGTTCCCTCTTGATTCTAGCATCTTTACAAAAGGCTTCAAATTATTTTGAAGTATATTCTCTGCCATTATCTGATCAGAGTGTCTCGATTCTTTTATCTAAAAGGTTTTCTATCAAGGCTTTGAATTCCTTGATTTTTTCAAACACTTCATTATTTGCTTTCAAGAAGTATATCCATGTCTTTCTTGAATAGCCATCAATAAATGTAATATAGTATTCAAAAACACTCAAGGATGTGGAGGACATTGGACCACATACATCTGAATAAATTAATTCCAACATACCTTTAGTTTTTGTTTCACTCTTTGGAAATGGATTCTTGACATTCTTTCCTTTTGCACATCCTTTGCAAATGCCTTCATGGTTGATCTTCAAGTATGGTATTCCCATCACTACTTTGTTCACATGAGGTAGTGCTTTGTAATTTATGTGGGAAAGCCTCCTATGCCATAGTTCACTAGGGTTAGTGGTCTCATGAACAAGGTTTGTTTCTAAATGTCCCTTGAGTTTATACAGGCCTCCTTCTTCTTCACTGATGAAAACTGCATATTCAATTGAATTTCCTTTGGGCCACATGATTATTTGTCCATATATGAATGAAAATCGATATCCTTTCTTATCTAATGCTGAGATATAAAGTAAGTTCTTCTTTAGACCTGGTACATATAAAAATTCCTTCATCTTCAAGGGATTTCATGAATCAATATTGTAGCTTGCTTCACCAATTCCTTTGATTGGATATTGATAGTCATCTCCTAGAGACACTTTCCAAGGAGAGTTATTTTCTTCTAGTTTTGACAGAATTTTCTTTTATCTTATCATGTGCTTTGAAGCACCACTATCAATAAGACATGTGTCTTCTCCAGGTGTTACAAACCCAGAGAGTGCAGAGAATAGTATGTATTCTTCTGCATCTTCTTCTCTTGCTTTCTTTATTTGAGGTTCTTCTTCTTCTTCTTCTTCTTCCTCGTCTTCAGCCACATGTGCATGATGTCCTTTTTTTTGGTTCCTCTTCTTGTATTCTTCTTTCTTCAAAGGAGAATTTCTGGGAATGTGTCCTGTAACATCCTCGGCCCTCTGACCGATGAAGAGGATGCTACCAAATCATCAAAAACCTCTGGGAAAATAGTCCCATGAACATGAACATGGATATAATGCTGAAATAAAAATCTTAAAACATAAAACATGCTAAGATGCATAATCCTTCATATACATAGCGGAAGCAAACATACATTCAATCAAGCATATGACATGTTTATCATATTCATTAATCAGTAAATATAAATACAGAGATGAAATAGTCAAGAATACTCATCTTTTAAAAAGAATTCGTCCCACAACCAGCTACGTCACTGCAATGTTCCAACCCATCATAGGCCAGCATGCTCATCAATCTCTCAGCAACGCTACCACCCCTAAACTAGGCATGATTTCCCAAGGAATAAGGGTCAAAGCAGGCTTACACAAAACAGCCAAGTCAACACAGTTGGGTTTACCAAGCCATCACGGATCTAGGAAAGGCTAAATGATGAGATGGCGGTCTCAATGGAGAGCTAAAGATGCCTACACTAGAGCTAACGCGGATTCTAATAAATCCACACACCCAACACCAGGAATCAATCCTTTCTCTACTTCATAGTTCCTCGGGACCTAAATTCCCTTTCCAATACTTTTCAAGGGTTGTGGAGAAGAAAACCAATAGTCTAACTTTGTCTGAGTGAATCCAAACACTATTTTTCTCAAGCATACCCAGCCTCTAATCCTACTCTAAATAGTCTGAAGACCCACCACTTCATACCTGCAGTAAAACAAGCAGCTCACAGATCTGTGATGAAAATAAAGATAACAGGGTGACACCCCAAACGAAAAGTTGAACACCGCTCAGGTCAACAAGATGACTCAGAGTTGTTCTTTTCCCTAGCATGGCCAAAATAACTCAGCAGAAACCAAAAGATGATTGCATCCATAGCAACAAACAACATGGGGGAAAAACCACAACAAGCCGCATATTCAGGGCAAGAACAATATTTGGTTTCAAGGCTAAGTCACTAGAACATTGCACATCCTAGAAATGAGAGAGAAGTTTGATTCTCAACCCTGGACAAGGGAGAAATAGGTATGCAGACCACAAATTTGTGAGAGTAACACACACATACACATATCCCCTAGGCATAAATGTCTTACATAGTTCAATAATGGAAAAAGGGAGAATGATTCCCTGCATGAGTGAGAGGAAGAACAGAACCACAGAGCAGCACTGGCAAGAGAAGGGAGAATAAACCCCCCCCACACAAAATCGTGGATCCTTTTTATCTCCCCTCTGCGTGAAGAAGACCCTCCAAACTTCCTGTGTGTTAGAAGGTGAATAGAACCGACCTCTGCATGTGTGGGATGGTCAAGACAAAACCATGAGTGGAAGAGTGGAGAGAGTGGTGACCATCTCCCTGCCCTTCGCGTGAGAAGAGCGAGCCCGCTGGTGGAGTGTACGTGGGGCAAAGACTGGTAGTCCTTCCACCCACCACTCCCCAGCCATAAATTCTCCCAACTAATCAAATAGAAGAAGTTTAATGCGTGGTCGACACATGGAAAACTCGCAATGGATCCCATGGGTTAGATAATCCCCCCCTTAACCTTAGGAATCATGCCCTTTTCATTTAATGTTGCACTATCGTAGCTAGTTGTAGGTTTATTTTAATTGATGTGCATATTTACATGATAGACAAAACTATAGTGTGCTAGATAGCATGAAGTACCATTGGCAACGATCCCCATCGCCGAAACATAACAAAACCAAATCGATGGTGGGGATTTTCCCTTTAGCTCCACACCATGATTAATTACAATATATACCTCATGTATCTTTTATTACAAATAGGGTCAAACCCAGGACATTACAATCCCCCCTCGCTTCGAATAACACCATCCCCAGTGTTCCAATACATAGGAATGCATATACAATTTGTACATCAAAATTTCAAAATTTTGCAGATCTGTCCCATGTACAATATTTACTTTGAACTTTCAGGACCAAGCCTCTCGGCCTCACAAGCTTCTCCTGCTATTTCTCAGCTTTCAACTCATCTCCAAGTCTAGGAACTTTGTGGCTGCTACTCGCTTTTTGTTCCCTCGTTGGGAACTGCAGGCGTAAATGATGTCCTCTGCATTTCCAACATTTCACTGGCTGCTTCATCTCTACCTGCTCAATTTCCTTTGAGTCTTCATGCGTGGAACGTTTCTTGATGGATTGCTTGGATGAATGTCCCATCATTAGTCCACTTTCTTGCCTTTACAGATTTCTCCCATAAGGATTTTTTTAACCTCCTTTTGCAAACCAATAGAGTCTTGCAAAATCTGGTGGTTCATCTCATTCTGCCTTTTCTGTATCTTAAGCATCTCTCCAAGATTCTCTTGGGTCCTAGCAATCATTTGAAGGAGACTTCCAGCCAAGTCTAGCAGATTTTTGTCTGCTGCCATGATCAATGTGCACCACTGGATTTCACCTTTCTCACCTGTGAAATGCATCATTCAAATTCTGTTAGACCAAGCATAGTATAGGCATTAAAATCAGTCAATTAATTGCCCAATTGGCATGACAGTCCAAGTCTCATCAAGGAGACTTTCATATTTTTCATGCCTTCCCAACAGACACATGAGCTCATTCATGTCCATTCTTGGGTGGGGAATTAACTATTCCACCATTCATAATTTACTTTAAGAAAATAAACGCATTTTTTTTTCCAGTCACACATGCATTCAACAATCCTTTGCTTTCACAATGCATAAGTATATATATATATATATATATATATATATATATATAATCAAAAGGCAAGAGAGAGCAGTAAGAGTTTTTCCCTCTTTTTTGTTCCATCCTGGAATCCACGCCACCAATGTGGTTTTCATGCTCTCAGCCTATTTCACTTCACCGTGAATGCTGGACCAATCCCTCTTGGTCATGACACTTAGTGTCTCTAGTCTATTTCAGACCTCTCAACCATGGAGCCTCCCCATATGGTTTGTCTCGGCTGATAGGACCTTCATAGTCTTACTAGCACCTTTTTCATTACTGCTCATTCTGAGCCCTTCAGGATAGTCACATGTGCACATGCACCCCTAGGATGCTTTCGTATTCCTCGCTTCCAACGATACCTATATTCAAACATTGAATAGATTCACATGTTTAGTTTATTCTCATTGAATTTCATCTTTTAAGCAAGAGCTTAAAACATCATAACCAAATAATATACACATGTATATTCATAAGCAAGAAATTGCAAAATAATCCAATACTTATCTATATTGTGTGTTTCCTTTCTATTCCACAGGATCCTGCTTCACTTTGCAAGCCTTGGGATTGCCTATGGACTTGGATGTTAGGTCAGCACGTAGGCTACTTCACAACATCCTTATATATATTAGGCACAGTCAAGCCAACCTTCAGTTGGGTTTATCAGACCATCAACAAATTGCCTACACTTATATCAACAATACACTTATATCAACAATGCACTTATATCAACAACCCATCATCATCCAAGCCAACTCAGTTGGGTTTATCAGGCCATTAACAATAACACATGCACTTATATCAACAATAAATGACCATTTCTAGGTTTCATTTACGGTTGTGAGCTCTAATTCCATTTAGTGTACACACTAGACTACATCTGTTTATCGTGACAACACAAGCAATACAAGCAAACTCATCAGCATTATTGCTCTAAAAAACCATAATCATGTTTCATATCATTCTCTATCAAGTATTGAGACACCAAGAGTGCGTCCACTCCCTAGGGTGTAATCAATATCAAAAACCCTTTCATGATACGACATCAGGAAAGTGTGCACCCCTTTCTAATGTTTGCCATGTAGGCCCTATTCATACTCAAGCAATCTGCCATAATGGAAATGAAATCAAAACATGCTCTGCATATTAAATTTAACAATTTGACATGTATATTATTAGCTAGGGTCACAAACCGCTTATCCATTTACCGAGACAATATTTCTTCGTTAAGGAGGAATGGGGGCTCCCTTCTCTGAGCTGACAGTCCCTTGGTTTTCCATCCCAACTCCTCTTTACATTTCATATCCACACATGTCTTACCAACATAATCTATACCATCTCACTAATGTTTCTTACCAAACATGTAGTGCAGAAGAGACATTTCCAAAATGTCCAATGGATTTTCACCCGAATCCCCTTTCCAAGATAGGGGAGAAACCTCCCCATAAAGTTTGGCTTCTTCATGCCATCACAAATGGTCTTTTTGTAGTGTGTACCCCTGGCATATTCATTAAGTAGCCAAACAGTCAATCATTACCTATTAATATAATCCAAATTGATCGTTGCACAACCAAGCAATGACATTAGTAATCAAATTCAATAAGAATTTGCAACTATGTCTACTATAGAAATTGATTTGCTTGGCAATGAGGTGATCCTCAATTGTGGGTCTCTTGTAAGGAGCACCACCATGTCCATTATAATTTTATGCTTACTAGCATAACATGAATACCCACTTACAATGTGTCCTCCTGACACAATCTTATGCAAGCCAATAGTGATTAGTAGTTGTCAGCAGTTTCTTAAATCCAAAATTCACAAATTTGAATTTAACACTCATTATGCATACAAACTATTTTCATAGCCATGAGACTCTTCTCATAAGGTTTGGCTCTTTCACATGGTATATTTCGGCATTTGTCATGGTCTTACTCTCATTGCCATGCTTCAAACAATCTACCTGAAACCTGAACTTCAATTAGACAAACACTTGGTAAGTCTAGATGCATATAACCTTTTCATTGTTGCAACCATCACTGAAGCATTTTCAGAATTTATAAAATTCAAATACTTCCAAATGTTAATCACATCAATACTACCAAAACTCGTTTACTTCACGCAATAATTATCATACTTTAAATTACAAGGTACAATCCCCTCATTTATGTAATTTAAATGAAAGGTTTAGATACTTCTTACTTCACAAGTGTATCATTTGTACCACCTTGCTCTTCCATAGAGCATTTCCGGCAGCCAATTGATCATGACTACCCTCTTCATGCACTTACTATCTTGCGTTCATAACGACTCTTGAAGTGGTTCCAGAATTGTCATGATTTCAGCCATTAGTCATTCATAATATCACATGCATTATCTCAATGCATTCATGCAATGCATCACAACTTTTGCACCCATACTTATGGATGCATATCTACAACATTTACTCATACCTTTCATATGCATCTATT
Source organism: Pseudotsuga menziesii (assembly GCA_001517045.1). Classification (NCBI taxonomy): domain Eukaryota; kingdom Viridiplantae; phylum Streptophyta; class Pinopsida; order Pinales; family Pinaceae; genus Pseudotsuga; species Pseudotsuga menziesii. The sequence goes on from LPNX010985177.1 coordinate 300,614, forward strand.
CAATGCATAACCACAATATTTATGAAATATTTTAATGCATATCCCGTCAATGCTACCTTGCATTGATTCATGAGTACTATGCATTCAAACATACCATGCACAGTCTAACCATGACTACTTCATATAGGATGCCCTACTGTAATCAAGACCATCAATACTCACTTTCTTACCATGTTCATAACAACATATACAGGCATGACACATTTCTATGTGAATGTAGTATAATTTCAAATACCCACATGGTATGAAATCTCTTGCTTTTACCACTCCATGAAATTTTCATAATTAAACCCTTACCTTCATGGGTCCTACTTACACCCTTGACATTACCAGTTTGGTTGGTCCTTTGCAGGAGATTGCAGAATTTGCTCACCAACTTTTGATTCTGGACTTGATGCCTTATCCCTTTCTCCATAGGGTTTTTGGTCACATTTGTTAGCATCCACAACATATTCATCCATGTCCATGTTGTCGTTGGGTTTCCCACTAATGCCAACACCAATGCAATAATTATCATTAGTGGCTCATTATAAATGTATAATTCTCACTATTCTTACCAACATGTAATATCTTATGCATGCAAGGCATATCCTCATACATTTCATGTATAAAACATGTAATCATAATTAGCAAGACAAGGTTTAAGGAAGTTTCCCTTTTCATTCCCTCATCCTTGCATGGAACTCTTCTTCCACACAACAGCTAGTTTGACTTCATGGTCTTGCTATCTCTAGGCATGCAATTCCCAGATTTGTCCATATTGCCAGCAACACATTTCTCTTTCAAGCAATCAATAGCACTTTGCTACTCCACACTCAAATTCTGGCGACTCTCCCTTGTTCCCTATTGGGTAAGCTTTCCAATGGTTATCCACATGCTTCATTCTGACCTCGGGTGTGAAAACCACACCACTTCTAGAATGATGGAAAAACACACCACTATATTTTGGTCTAAAATGCTAACTTTAGCCACCTAAGGTTTTCTTCCTTTTTAGTCCTGAAACTGCTAAAAAATCCAATGAGAAATTCACTGCAAAGCCCACTGGAACACTAGCTAGAACTGCTAAAAATTCCACTAGAAAAACAAAACTTTATTTCTCCCTATAAGGTCTCTTTCCAACTAAGTTTCCGACGTTTCAACGATCAAAAGCTCTATTTTTCTCCGCACTCATCGGTGGCCTATTCATCTATCTTTTTCCAGCGTTTCAGGTCTGTAGTTGTCTAGGATTCCGATCCACAGCAATTATGCTAAAACTAATGTGTCGGTGATCAAAAAATTACCTTCCATGGCATCGGTGGTCAGGTGCTCTATACATTGGGCAGCTAGTCCTTAATGCCCCATCGGCCATCGAAAGAACTAAACTCTACGCATCAGTCATCGGGACCTCTATCTATCGAAAGGTTAGTCCTCTAGACTTCCGCAACAGCGAACACCCAATCGACTAATTTTATCCGACATAGCTCATCAACAACTGAATCATCTAAGCATCGGCGATATGATTAACTAATCGTCGCCAATGGCCGATGATTCTACGACTTAGAAAAATTTTCAAAATTTTCTCTCCGTCGCTGTCAACAGTCCAAACGGCTAACTGTCGCCGATCAATCTACTAACCTCTCCTGACGTGTCATCGACGATCCCTTGATTTTAGTTGCGTTGATCCCCGATGGTTTTTAACACTTAGACAAATTTTTTGAAACTTTTCTTGCCGGTGCATCAGCTGATTCATCCTCTAATTATCGTCGATGCTTCGACGATCTTTGGCAGATCTCCACTGAAACCATTTCTTGGTCTTCACCTATTTTCCATCAATGTTTCGGCGGTTTCATCCACTATCTTTCACCGACGTTTCGACGGTTTCATCCAATATCTTTCACCAATGTATCAACTGCTTTTTTCACTAAGTCTCTCCGATGGTGGTGGTGTTTCGATGAACCTATCCACTAATTTTTGCTAATCTGTTCACTAATTCCGCTGAAGTTTCAGCAACCCTTAGCCATACAGAGCCGTCATTTCGATGCTCCCATTGTCTAATCATCGGCAATGAAATCAACTAAATGTCCCTGATCCGGCTAACTAATCTCGCTGTCATCGGGGTCTACATCGGGGGTTCTTTAGACTAATCTGTCCGCTGCATCAAGTGGGCTTCCCACTAAGTCCTCTGATGAGATGATAATCTTACACTTAGAAAAATTTCATCGATTTCCTTCCACTGGTCCCTCGTCGGATGGTCTTCTGACTAAGCATTCGGCTCTATCAGAGGATGTTCCCACTCAGTCCTTCAATGATCCGACGAGTTTGGTACTTGGATAATTTTTCAACCACATTTTCTGGAACTTTTTCTGATTTTGCTTGGCAGAGGACACCCTTCCTCTGCTAGTTGATCCTTCATGGCCCATTCAGGTCCATGCTGCAACCAGAGCTCTCATACCATACTATAACGTCCCCGACCCTCTGACCGACGAAGAGGATGCTACCAAACCATCAAAAACCTCCGGGAAAATATCCCCATGAACATGAACAGGCATATAATGCTGAAATAAAAAGCTTAAAACATAAAACATGCTAAGATGCATAATCCTTCATATACATAGTAGAAGAAAACATACATTCAATCAAGCATACCACATGTTTATCATATTCATTAATTAGTAAATATAAATGCAGAGATGAAATAGTCAAGAACACTCATCTTTTAAAAAGAATTCGGCCCGCAACCAGCTACGTCACTGCAACGTTCCAAGCAACCATAGGCTAGCATGCTCATCAATCTCTCAACAACTCTACCACCCTCGAGCTGGGCATGATTCCCCAAGGAATAAGGGTAAAAGAAGGCTTACACAAAACAACCAAGTCAACACAGTTGGGTTTATTAGGCCATCACGGAGCTAGGAAAGCCTAAATGCTAAGATGGTGGTCTCAATGGAGAGCTAAAGACGCCTACACTAGAGCTAACCTGACTTCTAAGACATCCACACGCCCAACACCGGGAATCAGTCCTTTCTCTGCTTCACAGTCCCTTAGGCCCTGACTTCCATTTCTAATAGTTTTCAAGGGTTATGGTTAAGAAAGTCAGTAGTCTAACTCTGTCTGAGTGGCTCTAAACACCATTTTTCTCAAGCATACCTAGCCTCTAATCTTACTCTAAATAGTCTGAAGACCCACCACTGCATACCTACCATAAAATAAGCAGCTCACAGCTCTGTGATGAAAATAAAGATAACAGGGTGACAACCCCAAACGAAAAGGTGAACACCATTCAAGTCAACAAGATGACTCAGAGTTGTTCTTGTCCCTAATGTGACCAAAACAACTGAGCGAAAACCAAAATATGATTGCATTCATAGCAACAAACAACTTCGGGGAAAAACCACAACAAGCCACAGATTCAGGGGAAGAACAATAGTCGGTTTCAAGGCTAAGTCATTGGAACATTACACAACCCGGAAATGAGAGAGAAGTTCGATTCTCAATCCTAGACAAGGGACAAACAGGTACGCAGACCACAAATTTCTGAGAGTAACACACACATGGCTTACATAGTCCGATATTGGAAAAAGGGAAAACAATTCCCTATGTGAGCGGCGTGAGTGGGAGGAAGAATAGAACCACAGACCAGCACTGGCGAGAGAAGGGAGAACGAACCCCCCACACACAAAATCGTGGATCCTTTTTATCTCCCCTCTGCGTGAGGAAGACCCTCCAAACTTCCTGTGCATGAGAAGGTGAACAGAACCAACCTCTTTCTGTGTGGGATGGTCAAGACAAAACCATGAGTGGAATAGTGGAGAGAGTGGTGACCGTCTCCCTGCCCTCTGGATGAGAAGAGAAAGCACATTGGTGGAGTGTACACGGGACAAAGACTGGCAGTCCTACCACCCACCACTCCCCAGCCATAAATGCTCCCAACTAATCGAACAACAGAAGTTTAATGGGTGGTCGACACATGGAAAACTCCCAATATCTCCGACGGGTTAAACAATCCCCCCCTTAACCTTAGGAATCATGCCCTTTTCATTTAACATTGCACCATCATAGCTGGCTGTAGGTTTATTTTAATTGATGTGCATATTTACATGATAGCCAAAACTATAGTGTGCTGGATAGCACGATGTACCATTGGCAACAATCCCCATCGCTGAAACATAACACAACCAAATCGATGGTGGGGCTTTTCCCTTTAGCTCCACACCATGATTAATTACAATATATACATCATGTATCTTTTAATGCAAATGGGGTCAAAATCGGGACATTACATGTCCTACCTTATCACAATTGAAACATTGAAAGTTGGAGTAGTTCCTCTTTGGGAAACTTTCTCTTGTTCTTTGGAACCTCCTCAAAGTTTGAGACTCCTTGTGGTTTGCCTTCTTGAATTTGGGTTGATTTCTTCTTTTCTTGGTATGGGTGGCTAGGGCTTGATCATCTTCCTTCAGTAGAGCTTCTCTATTGGCCACTCTAGTCTCCTCTTGGATGCAATCTTCCCATACAATATCAAATTTCATGCTTTCCTTTCTGGCACACATAGTTTGGATGAATGAATCCGAGTGTCTAGTGAGACCATTGACAACAGTCGTACCCAACTCATCTTCATCAAGGTTGTCTCCAATGGCTTCTAGTTTTTCCTTGAACTAGGATACCCTTGTGAAATAGTCATGGATGGATTCTCCATGACTCATCTTGGTGCTCTTCAATTGAGCTCTTAGATCCATCTTTCTATTGATGTTTCTTCCTTCATACATTCTTGTTAGGACATCATACATTTCTTTCGCATTCTTCTTGGATGACACTTGAGGGATCAAGTGATCCTTAATAGAGTCAGCACTAATCCTTTGTGCCCTAATCATATCCATTTTGTGCTTCTCCTTAGCTTCAGCCTCATCACGTTGTACAACTTCTTCCTCGATATATTTGTCAAGATCATTCTCCTCGAGAATGAGGCCAATTCTGTATTTCCATGCTCATAAATTATCTATGCCTTCTAGTTTGTCCTCAAGCTTAGTGCTTCGGGCCATCTTATGAAGAAATTACAAAAAATTGAAATTCTTGAAAATGAGAAACTCATCTTACCAGAAGATGCGCTTGACTGAGGCAAGTTGACTGGTGTGCTTGGTTTCTGGAGATCTCAAGTCTTCACCTTTCAAGACTAATTTGTGAGATTCTGTATTGCAGTTTTATGGTTTTTTGGATTTCTGGAGTTTTCTAGTCGAGTGTGAAACTAAGGTTTGACTTTCCCAAAGATCTACCATGTCAAAAAATTCAATCTCGGGCTTTGTGGATGTGCTATAGGAGGGTGCAACTTTCTATGGAGTGAGATCTTCAAAAATCAAATTTTCTTTGAAACCCTAATTTCTTGTTGAAGAGGGAGAGAGGGGTTTTTCACCTTGTGAAAGCTATCCTATTTAGGTTAGATATGATACCATGTTAAGATTCTCTATGCTAAGCTATATTATCAACATTCAATTCAATTTCACAATAACAATAGCATACACGATCACTGAAAGAAACAATATCACAAGATCAACATAGATTTATCGTGGGAAAACCCTAAAGGGAAAAACCGAGGAAAAAAATATTCTTCAATATAAATGATAAAAAAGATAAAAGATAAGACTTCATACTCGTCCTTCTCCTCCATGCAGATAAGACTCTCTCTCTCTTTCTCTCTCTCTCTCTCTCTCTCTCTCTCTCTCTCTCTCTCATGCGCTACACAAGTGTGTGTGTGTGTGTTTGTTCAAATGAGGAACACTTCACTCTTATTTATATTCTTTTGTTCACTTGACTTTTTACTCAACTATGTCGGCCCCAGTAAACCTCACTGGGGCGATTTCCATAGGGAGACTCAAAACATCATATTATTATATTATGGTGGGTGCTAATGACCTAACTTACAACAAAGGGTTTTCCTCATGACTCTCTACTCACCTAATACAATAATATCACCCTCATGGAGAAATAATAACATCTCTGAAAGGTTACATCAATAAAATACATTTAGAATATTCTTCGAAGATACAATAATTCAATCGTCTTGGCTCTAAATTCAAATTTCTTGGTTCTACAAAGACTCGTAATGGTCATCCACAACAATGGGGAACTCTCCGTAGTGTATATCTACATGAGATAATGATAGAATGAGTATCAACTCCATAGGATATGAGATAATGGTTAAAAGACAATTGACATAACTTGTCACCATAAAAGAAAGGACTCGTGACATCTCCATATTGACTTCTTACATTTGACAGAATTGTCACAAAAGTGCATGAGGTAACATTTCCCAACAACCTCACACATGCATTCAATGATTGGATTTAATATTTAAAAGAAGGTAATTGGCCTATTTAAAGTACATGGTAGAGTTTGGATGAATTAAGTTGACACTTGGAAACAAAGTATTTATTGTCCCATAGGTCCCTTTTCCCCTTCCCCTTTGGTGGAATCATAACACCTCTAGTGCTCTTTACACAACCCTCTTGGACCATTTTATTGTTTATGCAACATAGTATTTACATATATTTTGAGTTAGCATGGCATGCCATCCATACACCCCAAATGAAAATATTTACATTATACATGCCTACCCATTCACTCTTCGAGCGTTGGCCTTGATTTCATATCCAAATCCTAGGCTCTATCAAGCACCAAGAGGGATGGGATCAATCTCTAGGTGCAAACCTCAAGTTTATTTAATGACTTTTTTATTTATGTATTTTCTTATTTATTTATTTATTAATATATGTGCCTTTGGATGAAAATATAAAATAAGCTTTTAATGAGGATTTGAGTTTGAGTTTATATATGTTCAACACCCAAGGGAGCCCATGGTTTCTCGTAAACCACTAATGGTATAATAATCATTTGCATGAGTGGTTGGGCAAAATTTATTTATTTATTGTCTTATTTATTTATTTATTTCATATCAATATTATTATTTATTTATTTCATATCAATATCCTTTGTTTTATTTATACAAACCACTAATGGTATAATAATCATTTGCACCAGTAGTTGGGCAATAAATTTTTATTTTTATATTTATTGTCTTATTTATTTATTTATTTCATAAGAGATTTAGAATGTAAAGAACGTGACTTTTAATTTTAATTTTGTTTAGTTTATTAAAGCATTTCAAGGTAGAACCTCGGTGGGGAGGGTAACATTCATTCCTCCCAACCACCCAAACTACATCCATTTGACTAGTTTATTAAAGCATACAAACGTGACAACATCTCCTCCATTCTCGGATGGAGAGCACCTCTTGAGCCCAATTATTATTATTATAGTTATTGTCGTTATGAAATGGTAAAAAAATGGTATATAAAGTTCTTTTTAATAAAGGAAGAATGCATAAACATTAGTCATTGAGGATAGTTAGTTAAGAAATTTAATATTTTAGTGTGAATTAATGAGTCAAAGTTTGATGTGATTTTAGCTCTAGTGATTGATTGTTATGAATTGCGAGTGAGAGGTAGTGGGAAAAGGCCCAAAGCATCATTGTCATTAATGAAAATTAGTTAAAAAATAATAATAATTTAGTTAAAATTAGTTAGAATTGCATGTAACTTATTTATAGTTGTTAACCAAGCTAATAAAATCATGCTAAACCTCATTTAAACAAGTACCATCATTTAAATAAATATTGTTTCTTATTAAAAACAACATTAAAATTTTAAATTATAAATTTAACTAAATCTAAGTCAAAGTGAACCTCAATTGAACAAATACCATTTGATGTCACTTAAACAAGTACCCTCATGAAAATAAAGAGAAGTGCTAATCTTTGATAAAAACAACTTCAAAATAAATTAGAGTTTTAAATTATAAATTTAATCCATTACTTGATGCATATTTTTTTAAATATATTTTAATTTATTTTTTCTAATTATTTATTTAAAATTTGTAAATACCGACATCTTGACAGTACACATATCGCAATTATAAATACCACCCATGGACACACATATCGCAATTATAAATACCACCCATGGACATATAATGTATGTAAGCGTACTAGTGTTTTTCCTTTTTTTCTCCCTACAGCTTACAGATCGCAACAATGAGCCAGCACGGAAGACAGTCAGGAGCAGGGTGAGTGAATCTTTCTCCCGTATTCCATTCTTTCGCAATGCCTTCGTTAATCGAAAAGGGTTTCATTTGAAGGGCCGACTATTGGGTTTCTGAATGTAGTTTTGCGTTTTCCTTACACTGAATAGATTTTATGTTTTTTTTAACCCTCAATAGATTTTTTTGGAACGAAAACATTTTAGTGAGATGCAGGATGTCAAAACCACAACGTCCTGTTAGAAAATATTGAGTCTATTCAATTTTCGTTTTCAGTGAACGTGATTTTTTATAACCTTCCCGATTTTAGCGGCCAGGTGGTTTTAGTACAGTGAAGAATTTAAATAATCAATGGTCCATCTATTTTACTGCTGGTTTTAATCAAGATCGTTAGAAATTGCAGCTTTTGTTGTTGGAATTGTAATATTGATTACAGAAATGGGTTCAGTTATCTTATTATGTAATATGAGTAACCTCAAACTGAGATTTTATGCTTTTATGCTAGATTTTGGCAGAAAAACCCACCAAAATATTGATGTAAATCATATTAACATTAAGCTAATCCTAGTAAGTCTACCTGATTTTGGTAGAAAAAATCCACAGAATACTGACGTAAATCGTCTAAACATTAAGTTAAAGTTTAATCCCAGTAAGTCTCCCTGAAATGTTTAATGTTATTGAGTTTAGACATTAAGTTAAGTTTAATTCCATCAAGTCTCCCAGAAAGGTTTAATGTTATTGAGTTTAGATAAGATAGTATTCTGTTTTTCAATTTTGAATGTCTGCCACAGATATTTAGCAATCTTGTTATGACTGAGATGCAACAATGATAAAATGGGTAACTTGTTAGATTTATGATAATTTTTTTATTACTGTATCAACCTTTCTGATTGATCAAACAGGCTAAGGATCGGTGACGCTATGGAATACATCAAGGAGGTCAAAGAAGAATTCAAGGATACTCCTGAGAAATATGACCAGTTTCTTGGGGTCATCGAAGCTTTTAAAGCCCAAAAGTCTGTACCTCTTGTTAGAAAGACTAGCGATATCAATAAGTACTTTGTTATAACTAACTCTAAATCTTAGACTTATTGTGGACCTTCTGTCAATTCTGCAGGCTTGATAGAGCTGATGTTGTAGCCCGACTGAGATGTCTATTTAGTGGACACGAATCTCTAGTTTTGGGTTTGAATACTTTCCTGCCCAAACGTTATGAAATTGCGATTCCAGAAGAGCAACGGCTAAACATTGAGGAGGACGTCACCAAGTTTACTTACCAGATTCACAAGTTTATTTACAAGATTCAGGTATGTTTAATATTTGAAAGATATGTTTTATTTAAGAAAGCTTGCTGTTGACTGAAGTTGTCGCAGTTTAGGTTATTGGATCTCAAACAGGTTGTTGTTATATTTTATTTAAGAAAGCTTGTTGTTGGCTAAGGTTGCAGCAGTAATTTAGCCATTAGATCTCACCCAAATTGAGATCTAATAGCCTAAAATACTGCTGTCCCAGCATTAAACAAACTATTTAATAGTGCAGCAACAGTATTGTGGACTATTAAATCTTAAACAAGTTGAAATTTAATGAACCGCAATGAGATTTAAAGAAGACTTCCGTAAGCCATTGATACTTTGACTTTAAAATTCAAAGCTATCAATTTATGATTTTTTTTCACTTCACTTGTAATTTCTCATTTTCAGACACGGATTCAAGACATAACAAAATACAAGAAATTTGTGGATATCCTGAATGAGTATCAGACGGGAAGGAAATCAGTGAGTGAATTATATCGAGAGGTACTTTACATTGTTTTACAAAATGGGCATACAAGTGTTAATATTATTTTCACTCTCCATTATCTTCGACTAAGCTATTTATATAATTTAATTATAGTTTAATATTATTTTCACTTTCCATTATCTTCAACTAAACTATTCATATAATTTAATTATATTTGCTATTGATATACTTTGAATGTACAGGTGGAAGAACTGTTTAATTATCAACCAGACATAGTAGGGGAATTTAAAGAATTTGTATCTTCAGAAATCCCATTCCCAAACCCCTTTCCCAATGTGTCTACTACGGCAGGACCATTTTCTGGACGCGTCATTGGAATAACTTCCGCTAGTCATTCAGACATGGAGAACGTGTTGGAGGTATGTTATCATGTTCTTTATGCTTACTTTTTTTCTATTATTTAGTTTTTTTGGGTAGGTTGATTTCACTTTTCTTTTTATATATGGGTTGACTTCTTTTTTCTTTCTTTTTTAATAGAAAGAAAAACCAGATAATTTGGTTCAGAGTATCATTGTTATTGGTAATGAAGAATGGAAATATAAAAGGGCAAAGGATGAATATGGCAACAAGACTAAGACTGAAAAGGAAATGATGGAAAAGAAGAATAAGGTTCAAGGAGCTGGGAATAAGGCTGAGAAAGAAATGAAGAAAATGATGGAAAAGAAGACTAAGGTTTAAGGAAGAAAAAGAAAGAGTTGAGAATGAGAAAGAAATAATAGAAAAGCTAACTAGGGTTAGTAGAAGAAAAAAAGAGAGCTTATAACGATGAGCTTATAATGATTTTTCTTATAAAGTTTTTAAAGATGATAGTTAAGATTGTTTATATCTTTGGATACGCCATTATTTTAATGGTAATTGAAACCATATTTGGAATGTGAATTTTATTGTGACTTTGTTTTCATGAATTCAAATTCTTGAAATATCAATCTGATTATATAGTTTATCTTTTGTTTATTTTTTAAAGTATTTGTGTGTCTTATTTACTTTTATGTTTTTCTTTATTCTTAAAAGTAGTAATCTTATTTAGTTTATCTTTTATGTTTTCTTAAAGCATTTGTCTTATTTACATTATGTTTTTCAATGTTCTTTTAAAAGAACATGGCATGTCTTATTTAGTTCATCATTTATTTTATGCTTAAAGTATCATCCTTATTTTTTGCTTTGTTTAATTGTTTTGTGTTATTTAAAAATGAGAGGTTTTTAATATTGGTTTATGTGAGCTTATTTCACTTAGCATTGGTTTTTTAAGAGAAAAAAAAACCACTTACTTCACAAAATATTTTGGTTAAGAGAATGATAGTTATTGTTAATGAAGAATAGAAATATAAAGGGAAAAGAATCAACACAAGAAAAATCTTGAGAAATAAATGATTGAAAAAGAAGATTAAGAATAAAAGAAGAAACATAAACAACTTAAAAAGGATGTGCACACACTAGAGATAGAGAATTGGATGCCATAGGTTGATAGGATATTGGCTTCCATATGTTTTCTTAGAAAGTCTGGAAATACTATAGCTATGATTACATTTTTCCATTTGGATATAGTATTGACTTGATAATCAAAGAAACTAATGAATTAAATTACTTAATTATGTTTTGTGAGAAAAGTATCCAAAGATGATATATATGATTAATTAAGTCTTTTGATAGATCTATTGTTGATTATGTCTTTTGATATGGCATTGATTTGAAAGTTGGAATAATATATTTATTTAATTCTACTTTTACTTTTTCTCTTATCAAATTTCATTGGGGCAAGTTGTTTTCAGAGTACATTCTTAATATCTTTTTTGCTTTCATGAATTCAAATTCCTCATCTACTAGTGGTCTTTTTTTCTTTCAATATGAGTATTTTGAGAATTTGAATCTTAAAAAGTGAAATAAAAAGGGACATATGCTGTTGTAAATGAATGGACTAAAATTTCATTAATTATTACTTTTTCTCATCCCCATACTCGGTTTCATGGTAAAGTTCCTTTTAGGATGCTTAAAATTTTTAGGAAATTCTTAAACTAAGTTGATAATCTAAAGGTGTTAGTGGTTTCCTTATAAATATCATACTATGATATGATTTATGCCTTTTGCTTAGACATATTTGGCTATAAATAATTTGGTTAAGAGAATGATAGTTATTGTTAACCAAGAATAGAAATATCAAGGGAAAAGAATCAACACAAGAAAAAACTTTAGAAATAAATGATTGAAAAAGAAGATTAAGAATAAAAGGAGAAACATAAACAACTTAAAAACGATGAGCACATAGTAGAGATAGAGAATTGGATTCCATAGGTTGATAGGTTATTGGTTTCCATATGTTTTCCTAGAAAGTCTCTAAAAACTATAGCTACTATTGTTTTTCTATTTGGAAATCATATGACTTGATAATGAAAGAAACTAATGAATTCAATTACTTAATTATGTTTTGTGAGAAAAGTTTGCAAAGATGATATCTATGATTGACTAAGTATTTTGATATCTATGATTGATTATGTCTTTTGATATGGGATTGATTTGAAAGTTGGAATAATAATTTTTTTTAATTCTACTTTTACTTCCTCTCTTATTAAATTTCATTGGGGCAAGTTGTTTTGAGAGTACATTCTCAATATCTTTTTTTCTTTCATGAATTCAAATTTCTCTAGTAGCCTTTTTTTTTCTTTCAATTTGAGTAGTTTGAACATTTGAATCTTAAAAAGTGAAATAAAAAGGACCATGTGCTCCTTGTAAATTATTGGACTAAAAAGTTGATAAATCCTGAATATGGGACTAGTTATAAAGATTTCATTAATTATTATTTTTTCCTCATGCCCATACTAGGTTTCATGGTAGAGTTCCTCCTAAGATGCTTAAAAAATTTAGGAAATTCCTAAATTGAGAGGATAATCTAAAGTTGTGAGTGGTTTTCTTACAAATATCATCCTGTGATATGATTTATGCCTTTTAAGTAGACAGTCCACACACATGCACATCACTCATCATTTGTTTGCATTATAATTTATTAGCAAAGACTTTCTTCTAAATACTTAATATTTTAAATAACCATATAATCATCTTTGATTTCCTCTCCAAATATTTTCCATCATTGTCAAAGGTATGTTTTTCAATGGGGTAGTCAATGGAATTGTAATCTTGATTAAAATGGGTTCAGTTATCTTAAAATCCACCAGAATATTGATGTAAATCATTTTAACATTAAATTAACCCTAGTAAGTCTACGATTTTGGTAGAAAAAATCCAGAGAATACTAATATAAATAGTCTAAACATTAAGTTAATCCCAGTAAGTCTCCCAGAAATGTTTAATGTTATTGATTTTAGATAAGATAGTATTGCGTTTTTCAATTTTGAATGTCTGCCACAGATATTTAGCAATCTTGTTATGACTGAGATGCAACAATGATAAAATGGGTAACTTGTTAGATTTCTGATAATTTTTTTATTACTGTATCAACCTTTCTGATGGATCAAACACGCTAAGGATGGGTGACGCTATGGGATACATCAAGGAGGTCAAAGAGGAACTCAAGGATACTCCTGAGAAATATGACCAGTTTCTTGGGGTCATCGAAGCTTTTAAAGCCCAAAAGTCTGTACCTCTTGTTAGAAAGACTAGCGATATCAATAAGTACTTTGTTATAACTAACTCTAAATCTTAGACTTATTGTGGACCTTCTGTCAATTCTGCAGGCTTGATAGAGCTGATGTTGTAGCCCGGCTGAGATGTTTATTTAGTGGACAACAATCTCTAGTTTTGGGTTTGAATACTTTCCTGCCCAAACGCTATGAAATTAAGATTCCGGCCTTGGAAAACCCAGAAGAGCAACGGCTAAACATTGATGAAGACGTTACCAAGTTTATTTACAAGGTCAAGGTATTAGCTATGTTTTATTTAAGAAAGTTTGTTGTAGGCTATTGTATCTCAAATAGGTTTTTATACTTTATTTAAGAAAGCTTGTTCTTGGCTAAGGTTGCAACAGCATTGCCATTGGATTTCAAACAAGTAGCCCAAAATGTTGTTGTCCCAGCATTAAGCAGATTATTTAATGATGCAGCAACAGTATTGTAGGTTATTAAAACTTAAACAAGTTGAGATTTAATGAGACACAATGTTGTTACCGCAATATTAAATAAACTATGACCAGGAAGAAGACTTCCTTAAGCCATTAATAGTTTGACTTTAAAATTCAAAGCTATCAAGTTAAGAATTTGTTTTCACTTCACTTGTATAAGTATTTTCAGACACGGATTCAAGACATAACAAACTAAAATACATTTTTGGATATCCTGGTGAATGATAGTGAATGAGTATCAGAGGGGAAGGAAATCAGTGAGTGAGTGAATAGGTACTTTACATTGTTTTACAAAATGGGCATACAAGTGTTAAGATTATTTTCACTGTCCATTATCTTCAACTAAGCTATTCATATAATTTAATTATATTTGCTATTCATATACTTGAATGTACAGGTGGAAGAACTGTTTAATTATCAACCAGACATAGTATAGTAGAGGAATTTAAAGAATTTGTATCTACCCAAATCCCAATCCCAAACCCCTTTCCCAATGTGTCTACTAGGGCAGGACCATTTTCTGGACGCATCATTGGAATAACTTCTGTTGGTCATTCAAACATAGTGAAAGTGTTGGAGGTATGTTATCATGTTCTTTATGCTTACTTCTTTTCTATTATTTATACTTACTTCTTTTCTAGTATTTATAGAAATTATTTAGTTTTTCTTGGGTAGGCTGATTTCACTTTTCTTTTTATATGGGTTGATTTGCTTTTTCTTTTTTCTTTATTTTTTAATAGAAAGAAAAACCAGTTATTTGGTTTAGAGTATCATTGTTATTGGTAATGAAGAATTGAACTATAAAAGGGCAAATGATGAATATGGCAACAAGACTGAGAAAGAAATGATGGAAAAGCTGACTAGGGTTCACCTAAGAGAAAGAAAGAGCTTATAATGATGAGCTTAAAATGATTTTTGTTAAAAAGTTTTTAAAGATAATAGTTAAGATTGTTTATATCTTTGGAAATGACATTATTTTAATAGTAATTGAAACCATATTTCAAATGTTAAGTTTTATTGTGACTTTGTTTTCATGAATTCAAATTCTTCCAGTAGTCTCATTTTATAGTTTATCTTTTGTTTTCTTCTTAAAGTACTGGTCTGTCTTATTTACTTTATGATTTTCTTTATTCTTAAAAGTAGATATCTTATTTAGTTTATCTTTTTTTGTTTTCTTAAAATATTTGTCTTATTTACATTATGTTTTTCTGTATTCTTTTAAAAAGGACAAGTCATGTTTTATTTAGTTCATTTATTTTATTCTTAAAGTATCATCCTTATCTTTTTCTTTGTTTAATTGTTTTGTTGTATTTAAAAATGAGAGGTTTTTAATATTGGTTTATATGCATGCTTATTTCACTTAGCATTGGTTTTTTAATAGAAAGAAAAACCACTTACTTCAAAAAATATTTTGGTTAAGAGAATGATAGTTATTGTTAATGAAGAATAGAAATATAAAGGGAAAAGAATCAACACAAGAAAAAGCTTGAGAAATAAATGATTGAAAAAAGAAAATTAAGAATAAAAGGAGAAACATAAACAACTTAAAAAGGATGAACACATAGTAGAGATAGAGAATTGGATGCCATAGGTTGATAGGCTATTGGTCTCCATATGTTTTCTTAGAAAGTCTCCAAATACTATAGATATGATTGTTTTTCTTTTTGGATATGGTATTGACTTGATAATTAAAGAAACTAATGCATTCAATTACTTAATTATGGTTTGTGAGAAAATTATCCAAAGATGATATATATGATTCATTAAGTCTTTTGATATCTATGATTGATTATGTCTTTTGATATGGCTTTGATTTGAAAGTTGGAATAATAAATTTATTTAATTCTACTTTTACTTCCTCTATTATCAAATTTCATTGGGGCAAGTTGTTTTGAGAGTACATTCTTAATATCGTTTTTGCTTTCATGAATTCAAATTCCTCATGTACTAGTGGTCTTTTTTTCTTTCAATTTGAGTATTTTGAGCATTTGAATCTTAAAAAGTGAAATAAAAAGGGACATTTGCTCATGTAATTAAATGGACTAAAATTTCATTAGTTAATATTTTTTTCTCATGCCCACACTCGGTTTCATGGTAAAGTTCCTCCTAGGATGCTTAAAACTTTTAGGAAATTCTCAAATTGAGTTGATAATTTAAAGTTGTGAGTGGTTTCCTTATGAATATCATACTATGATATGATTTATGCCTTAAATGCTTAGACATATTTGGTTATAAATAAATTGGTTAAGAAAATGATAGTTATTGTTAATGAAGAATAGAAATATAAAGGGAAAAGAATCAACAAAAGAAAAAAACTTAAGAAAGAAATGATTGAAAAAGAAGATTAAGAATAAAAGGAGAAACATAAACACCTTAAAAAGGATGAGCATATAGTAGAGATACAAATTGGATGCCATAGGTTGATAGGATATTGGTTTCCATATGTTTTCTTAGAAAGTCTCGAAATACTATAGCTATGATTGTTTTTCTTTTTGGATATCATATTGACTTGATAATTAAAGAAACTAATGAATCCAATTTCTTAATTATGTTTTGTGAGAAAAGTTTGCAAAGATGATATCTATGATTGATTATGGCTTTTGATATGGGATTGATTTGAAAGTTGGAATGATAAGTTTATTTAATTATACTTTTACTTCCTCTCTTATTAAATTTCATTCGGGCAAGTTGTTTTAGGAGTACATTCTTAATATCCTTTTTTCTTTCATGAATTCAAATTCCTCAAGAAGTCGTCTTTTTTTTCTTTCAATTTGAGTATTTTAAGCATTTGAATCTTAAATTGTGAAATAAAAAGGGCCATGCACTCCTTGTAAATTATTGGACTAGAAAAAGTTGATAAATCCTAAATATGGGACTAGTTATAAATATTTCATTAATTATTAGTTTTTCTCATGCCCATAGTGGGTTTCATGGTAGAGTTCCTCCTAGGATGCTTCAAAAATTTAGGAAATTCCTAAATTGAGTGGACAATCTAAAGTTGTGAGTGGTTTTCTTATAAATATCATACTATGATATGATTTATTCCTTTTGAGTAGAGATTCCCCCCACACACACATCACTCATCATTTGTTTGCATTATAATTTATTAGCAAAGACTTTCTTCTAAATACTTAATATTTTAAATAACCATATAATCATCCTTTGTATTTCCTCTCCAAATATTTTCCTTCATTGTCAAAGGTATGTTTTTCATTGGGGTAGTCAATGATATTATGCATACCTTTAGTCTTTAGCAAGGGTCAACATAGAATTATGGACGACATCATGTGATTTATAAGAAAAAGGGCCAAGTTAAAGTCTTGGTAGGAAATGTGAAGAATCTGGTCACAAGGTGAGCAAGGCCATGATGGAAAAAGAGAAGAGTAAGTCAAATCGGAGAGTTTGACATGTTTTGAGGTAACAATAAATGTAAAAGCCGGTTAAGTTAGACTAACAACCTATTTTGGGAATGGAAATGAATGTAAAATGGGGTGATAGAGATTTTATTAATGTAGTATGATTTTTTAGAGAATTAGTCAACTAATGAATGTAAAATGGGGTGATAGAGATTTTATTAATGTAGTATGATTTCTTAGAGAATTAGTCAACTATTAGTTGATAACTAATCAATAGGAAGAATTGTAAGAAGTATATAAGGTTGATCTATAAGCTATGTGTAGATGATATTCTTATCCCTTTTATAATGACACTTATGACACATAGAGCTCGACAGAGAAAGACAATTCTCAAAAGAGGAAAAAAAAAGGAGAAAGAGGACATGAGAGAATAAGAAAGAGAGAAAGAACTCATCTCTTGTAAAGAATATCTTGAGAGAATTCTACAAGCTAAGTGCACAAACTAAAAGCATTCGAAATATTGCTCATGCCATATGAAGATCTCTTTTGTGGTTTTCCTGCATGGGTTTCCACATTAAATATGTGTGTATATGGTAAGCATGGTTCTCGGTATCTCATGTGAGACATCACTTATGTCACAGGTGTTGATGACAGGTTTATACTCTGTCGATATAGTTCCTTGGGCTTTGTTAGAAAAAAAGGGAATACTAAAATTGGATTAGTGGAAACAACACCAACAATACCCTTCTACAAACGAACACTAAGTGATGAGTATCCTTTTATTGTTTCATTTTATTTGGAGACATAACCAAATTTTCCTTAAGTGTGTGGAGATTATATTCTCTAGTGTGAAGTGTGTTTTCCACTACATGAACATAGGAAGTTCCTAGTGAGTAGGAAAGCGCAAATGAGTGTTTTTGGCCATATATGGATTCATATGTTTCATTTTGTTAGCTCCATGATAATTTTCATTCTACCATCATTCGTGAAGGGGAAGACATTGTTCGTGGTAATGCAACCTTTCTTAAGTGAAGCGTCTCAAATAGTTTTCTAAACACTTATTAATTTATTATATTTGACCATAGATTTGGGGATGATAAACCATGTTGAGTTTCAACTAGGTACCTTAAATTTTATATATTTCTTGCCAAAATCTTCTTGTGAGCACAGGGCCTCAATCAAATACAATGGAAGTAGACATTCCTTTTAACTTGAAAACATTATTGAGGAAGAATTTTGTAATGATTGACCATGTAAAAGGATGAGATAAGCCACAAAAGTGATCATATTTGTAAATCAAATTGACTACAAACATGTTGACCGATCTATTACTAGTTATAGGAAACCCCACTATAAAATTCGTAGAGATATTATTCCATATATGGGTTGAAATCATGATTGGATAGCATGCTCCTTGTGAATTTACCATCTCTTCCTTCTATTGCTGACAAGTGTCATAGGCCACAACAATATTTTGGATGATTTCTTCCATGCCTTCACCAAAAGAATGAATGCTCAATCCTTTCATATTTTTTATGAAATTCTAACTAGCATATCGTACACAATGAATGTAACTCCTCTAAAATTATTTGTTTTAAGGAATACTTTGATTCAAAAAAATGTTCTCATTATACCTCAATGTATCTTGGTTCCATTTATACTTGTTTTGAGGGTTTAGTTCATCTTTAATCCTTTATATGGGTCCCACTATGTGTAAGCTCCATACATTTTGGATTGAAATCAGGAATGGTTCTAGGTCATGGTTGGGTGGAACATGTTAGTTCCCAAGTGATTCGGTCATCTATGTGACATACCCATAAATTTGGGAGATCCACCCGTGTCAAGTATAGACTAAAAAGGGGATTTTTTCTAACTGTGTAAATCTTTTGAATGAGTTAGAAGAACGTTCCTAATTGACTTTAAACAAATCCAAGAAGTTACTAGGTTGAAAGTAGAAATCAATTCAAGCAGTTCTTCAATAAATACAATATCAACATAAGCCATCATACATTTTCGCTATCAACATTTATATCATAAAGTCTCCTAATTCTGCACATAAGGCATTCAAGGATTTTATTTCTATTCTTTTTCATTAAATAACATCGGATACAATAATTGCACACAAGACATATACAATGTATTGGTCTGAGGACCCTTTGAATGAGACCCTCTTAAGGAATAATACTCTCTCATTATGGTTAATGCATTTTGTAACAAGGATCTTATGATGGCTCATGTTCTTCTTGGAAAAACGACGGGAGAAGAGACATAAAATTTTTGAATTGGTTGCCGAGTGAAGGAAATGGTTAGATAATTACATCTTAATGAATAAATAAGATCTATCTTTGCAACGAGTCGAATTATAGATTTAGATATGCCTATGCCATATAATCCATACCATCACCATAGGATGATTTCTGTTTTTCCTTGTGACACTTCCTTTGCAATCACAACTTGTCATTAACATATGAGCTCATAAAGGATTAGGAGTAATATCATCATCAATACTATTATTCAAAGAAAGGATATTAATCGTAAATCATACTACAATGATTTACTTACCTGACCGCTTGTACATGGAACATAACACAACACTTTTGTTAGACGAAAATTGACGAGAGGTATTAACATTTTTTAAGCAACTAACAAGCATACCACATTTACTTAAAATGACTCAAGCCACTGGAAACTTGACTATGACTTTCCTCCCAACCGTTGGCTCTACTTGGTGTGGGTTATCCCACCTAGAGCCACCTCCAAGGTGGGTGATAAAATGCACTAAGGAGAGGTTATAGACCATTAAAACTTTTAAAGTGATTTGGTGATTAGTTCACACCCAATCATGAATTAACAATGTAGTTTATTGGTCCTACTCTTGTTTACCTCTTTAAGGAACCTCCCCTTTCCCCTTATACTAGGATAACAAAACTTCATAGATTGACCAAGAGAGTATCACTACCCAAAACCAAGGAATATTAGTTGTCCAAAGGATAACAAGTTTCTTCCTTAACTCTAGAATCTATTCAATACTCCATAACATGTATTACAAATTCAGATATGCTGGTTGACAAGGAGGTCTTTGCAACTTGTATTCTATCCATCTCTAGTTACAATTTAAAAATATAGTCATTGTAGATGTGCAGATATAGTTATCACGTAGAGGCATCTATGTATGATCTTCATATCCGAAGATTGTGCTAATACTCTTGCACATACACCATTCTTAGAACTATTAATCAAATCGACTCCCCATTTCACGATATAAAATGTGATACTTAGACATGTTTACTAAGTCGAACACATGGAGAGACTGACTTGGGCTAAACACATACTAACCACTAAAAATTATACCCGAGATCAGAATGCATAGCTAAGATTTGCATGCTAACATACAAACACTGAATGCGGATACTTCATCCTAGCTCCCTAGAAATGCATTATATGCAAGAAAGAAAAGATCTATATATATTAGGTATAATTTGATCCATAAACCCAATCGTAGTCAACACCATATCTAGGTTCTAGAGCTTTACATAAGAATGCATATTCTAAGCAAAACACAATCATACAATATACCCAAATCTACCTTGATCGTAGACATTCTAGATCTATAAATTAGATGAATAAAATAAACAAACGCAGGCATTCAAGATATCCATTGCAGGTAGCGGTCAATGTAAACTTAAACATAAGATACGTTTTCCCAAGTAGATCGCATGCAGCCACAGATTTAATGAAACCCTTTCCAATTAAATCCCAAGCAACCATCGACTCTGGGATATATATGTAATAAAATGGAAGGGTAAGGATTGGTCTCTCGCTTGATCATCAACGCATGGGGAGGTAGGTAATTTCGAACGTGGAAACACCATCTGCAATAAAACGCTGGCAGCCGGATCTGTAATAAAATGCAGGCCATGTTTTTAAGGAAAAAATAAATAAATGAACTGGAAGCAATGACTTTGTGAGAAAACCCTTTCAATTTCCTTGGCAAGCAACCAAATCGCAGGAAATCAGATTGCAGGCCACGATTTAAGGTAACAAAATGTGTAAACTAAGTGTTGTGACCAACACGACTTCAATTCGTTAGTGAAGTAATGAAGCTTCTGCAACATCCAACATTCTCATGCTTAGAATAAAAATGTAGATGAGAAACCATGCTTAAATGCTATGATAATCAATTTATGGGTTTATAAATTGCAGGTAAGCCAAACTCCTTGCCAACGTTGGAGAAAAATGCAGGAAACTCAACACTCAAATCCGGTACGCAACCCAGGAAAATAATAGATACCCTACGCATTAATATTTAGAATAATTTTTTAGAGGCTGTCATCAAACAATGCTCCGGTCATTTTTCAAAACGCAAAACATAATTTAATACTCCATATCTCAAATAAATTGCAGAAGTAAAAGGAAAATCAGAAGTGCCTTCACAAGAGGAAGGGATGAAATACTTGCACGGCCTCCTTTCATTCAGGTCGTAGCCCAATGACCAACTGAAAACGCCACTCTTCATACCAATATCATACCCTAAACATCGAGCTATCAGTTGTCTCTTCATATTTGAATATAGGCATAAATTAATTTCCTTTTCCCCTCAAGAGAGCCCAAATCACATTTAAATAACCCATCCGAAAAAGATTCCCCATGATGTGCTTACAGTTTTGCATTACACTCATGGATCCTTGGTTCTCTTCATGGCTTTAATTCCCATGCCTACAATAACTCTATAGATGGTTAGTTCATCATATCATTGATTCCAATAACACTAATATTTCAAAGTAAACTACTTACCATCATTTTTGCATCTCATCTACTTAAGTCACGTCTTACAACGTTTCTGACACATAAAAAAAAGATATGAGTTTTTGTACTAGTGCCCTTCTCCATGTAGCTATAACATCATCAATTTCATACACCCCCCATTGGACTATCCATGATGACTTAGCTGCACTTTAATCCAAGTTCACGAGTATCCTAATTTCATTCACTCATAAGAAAAAACAATTAAATAATAACTCTTT
>LPNX010985183.1:0-11196 GCA_001517045.1 Pseudotsuga menziesii
GATCCAGGATATGGACCCTAGTATTCCTTTGGACAGTATTCTAAATGAGCCGCTAAATAACTGCCCTGACAAAGAGTCTGATATTAACAAATTAATGCTTGAGATCGATTATTTAAAAAGACAATTGGATATCGAAACAAGAGCTCACTACGATGCAGAAAATGCCATATCTGCTTTACACAGTAAATTTAGAAAGATCCAAGGGGAAAGCTCCCTGTCATCTTCTGATATTTACAAACTGAAGTTCGAAGCCAGTGAAGAAAGAGTCAAATCCTTGGAAGACAAGCTAAAAACCATGCCTTTACGTGATCGAACAAATTTACCTGTCGGAGATATTATAAAGAACCGTGATAGCATTTCAAAATATGAAGAAGAAATTCGCTATTATAAACTTGAAAACTACAAGCTCCAAGAAATATTAAATGAATCAAATGGAAAATTGAGCCAACTCACTCTTGACTTGAGGCAATCAAAATCCAAAGAAGCCCTACTTAGTGAACAATTAGACAGATTACAGAAAGACCTTGAATCTACGGAACGCCAAAAAGAACTACTATCATCCACAATAAAACAGCAGAAACAGCAATTTGAAAACTGCATGGACGATCTGCAAGGGAATGAACTGCGGCTAAGAGAACATATTCATGCACTAAAACAAGCTGAAGAGGACGTAAAGAATATGGCGTCTATCATTGAAAAATTGAAAACTCAAAATAAGCAAAAGGAAAAGTTAATCTGGGAGCGCGAAATGGAAAGAAATGACTCAGATATGCAATTACAGGAAACTCTGCTGGAGTTGAAGAGAGTCCAAGATGTAAAGAAAATCCTGAGTGATGATTTGGCCCATTTAAAGGAGCGATTGAGCGCTGTAGAAGATAGATCCCAATATACGGATGAGATTAATAGATTAAAGGAAGAATTGAACTGCTCTTTAAAAGCTGAAACAAACTTAAAAAAAGAATTTGCAACCCTTAAGTACAAACTGGAAACTTCGACTAATGATTCTGAAGCAAAAATCTCCGATCTGCTGAAGCAGCTCGATCATTATACAAAAGTGGTGGAAATGTTGAACAACGAAAAAGATGCTATTTCTCTTGCAGAAAAAGAACTTTATCAGAAATACGAGGCACTCAATACTGAATGCGAGTCTCTTAAAGGCAAGATAGGGTCTTTGACTAAAATCAAGCAGGAATTGGAATCTGACTTAAATCAAAAGACTGATGCGCTACAGATATCAAACGCAGCACTCTCAAGTTCCACACAAAAGAATAAAGAGATTACTGAAAAAATCAAATATCTGGAGGAAACACTACAACTGCAAATGGAACAAAATTCAAGGAATGGGGAGTTGGTTAAGACATTACAGGCCAGCTGCAATGGATATAAAGATAAATTTGATGATGAGAAGCAGAAGAATATTGATTTATATGAAGAAAATCAAACTTTACAAAAGCTCAACACCGACTTACAGCTTCAACTAAAAAATTTGCATGAAAGATTATCAGACACTACTGAAAAAAACGCATGGTTATCAAAGATTCATGAATTGGAAAATATGGTAAGCCTAGAAACGGACTTGAAATATGAAGAAATGAAAAAGAACAAGAGTTTGGAGAGAGCAGTGGAAGAGTTACAAACTAAGAACTCCCAACAAACAGATGTAATAGAACTAGCGAATAAAAATAGAAGCGAATTTGAGGAAGCTACTTTGAAATATGAGGCTCAAATCTCTGACTTAGAAAAGTACATTTCTCAACAAGAGCTTGAGATGAAGAAATCCATTAGAGATAATTCTTCTTACCGCGACAAAGTGCAGGAAATGGCCCAAGAAATTGAATTCTGGAAAAGCCGTTATGAATCTACCATGATAGGCTCGAAAAATATTGATAGTAGCAATGCACAGAGTAAAATTTTCAGTTAACGAACTTTTTTTTAAAAATTTGGAAGACTTTATATCCTTTATATTAAAAAATAATGATGAGATGTTTTGTATATACAGAATGAGAATATGCATTATTAACAGAAAAAGACGACACGAGCGTTATATACTAAGTGGCATGAACTCTTTCACCCCGTATCCTTCGGTAGTAGTCTTAAAGGTGGTACATAAAATAAAGAAAATAACCGATTCAATAGATAAGCAGCGGAAATAAAGTCTTTTTCCTATCTTGAAATCTCCAAAATAAAAGTAATAAAGTACTGCTAAAGTTGTTCAAAACCAACCCTTCTTCTTGGGACTATCGTTTTTGGAGGAGGAGCTGTTACCCAATCCATACGCCTTCAGTACATTTTCCACATCTCCAAAGGATCCTCTGTCTCCTTGCATTACAACAGTAGCTCTACCCTTACCATTGCCAGCATTATTTACATTTCCCGTAAATATCATTTCGGCAACACGTGAGATATCATCTGGCTTCAAATCTTCGATCTTACTTATCATTTCGTTGACTGGGATTTTGCGACCATGCATGAGAACTTGTCTACCCATATCTTCCAATTCTACCAGTTTAGACTCTAGGTTCATTAGTAGTGAAGACTTCAACTGATTCTTGGCCCTGGATACTTCGTCTTCAGTTAACCTCAAATCCTTATTAGCAAATGTATTATACATTTGCTGTGCAATTACCTCAACCGCTTGAGGAGCTGCCTGCGGTATACAAGATAATGAAATACCGAAAATACCAGAATCCGAATAAGAATGGTTGAACGCAACACAATTTTCAACAAAGTAATACTGGTTCAAAACGTGGGTATACAAACGAGAATACATCCCCTTTCCTGGCCCACCAGCACTGAAAGAACCACCACCTCCAAGTAAAGTTTGTAATGTTGCTAAAGCATAGATGTCTGGATGATCTATAGGGAGACCTTCAAATCCGATCTGGATGTGGAATAATTCTGGTAAATTCCCAAACACTGGTGCTGGTGGAATACAACTTTCCCCGCCCGTATATTGGGCAACTTTTTTGGTGATCGGAGGGTGTGTAGATTGCCAGTCACCGAGATACTTTTCTGTAAGCTCTAATGCCTTTTCATGAGGAACACCAACAAATGCCGCAACAGTATTTTCTGGGGTGTAGAATTTATTTCTGTAGTCCAATAAGTAGTATTTAGAAATAGAAGGAATGAGCTCTCTAGGGCAGATTAAAGGGGACCCCAAAGTTTCTCCGGAGTATGCTGCTGTGTGCAACAGCTCAGGTAATACCAATTCTGGCTTCATCCAAACTTCATCGATTTCATACTCTGCCGACAGCTTCTGTTCTTGCAGTTCTTGCTCAGTAATCTTAGGGAACCTCACAGTTTCTGACATTAATTGAAGCATTTTACCCACATCCTGGTTGAACACAGAAGCCTGATACATCAAATTTTCTCTAGACGAGGTACACTGGTAATTCCCACCCAGTAACTCCAACGTCTCTGCCATTGCTCGCCCCTCGACGTGTTCGGTTGATTTGAATGCTAGTCTATCCAAGATATGTGTACAACCCTTCAAATTCCTACCTTCAAACCGTGATCCTGCGTCGATGTATAGGCCTAAGGCACTAAAGTGTCCAGGAGTATTTGATGTCGCCACTTTCAGTCCATTCGCTAGTGACGAAAGCTTAAAATTATCGGTTCTAGCGATGTTAGAGTACAACCTCTGAACGCCGTTCCTTAGCATCTTTTGTTATTAATCAGCTCTCTGCTTTGCATTAATTTGACCACCGGCCCTGAAACACCTTTCTTCTAGTCCACCTGTGTAGGCTTTTTCACCTGAATTGTTCATTCTCGATACGCCCTCACGCCGGATGAAAAATTTGTGCAAGAGTCATCATCTCGAAAAGATATGGTGATAAAAACAAGTGAACTTCTAACCTGCCTAATGGTTATAACAGTAGCATAAAGTAGATATACGGACTACAGAAAATGGTTCGTGCCTTCAAAATTAAAGTTCCAGCTTCTTCCGCCAATATCGGCCCTGGTTATGATGTTCTTGGTGTCGGTCTTTCTCTATTCTTGGAGTTAGATGTCACCATCGACTCCAGCCAAGCTCAGGAAACAAACGACGATCCCAACAACTGCAAGCTGTCTTACACTAAAGAAAGTGAAGGCTATTCTACGGTCCCATTGCGTTCTGATGCTAACCTGATTACCAGGACTGCGTTATATGTGTTGCGTTGCAACAATATTAGAAACTTCCCCTCCGGAACCAAAGTTCACGTCTCCAACCCAATCCCACTTGGCCGCGGATTGGGTTCCTCTGGTGCAGCAGTTGTGGCAGGTGTTATTTTAGGTAACGAAGTGGCCCAATTGGGTTTCTCTAAGCAACGTATGTTAGACTACTGTTTGATGATTGAACGTCATCCAGACAACATCACCGCTGCTATGATGGGAGGCTTTTGCGGTTCATTCCTAAGGGACTTGACCCCACAAGAGGTTGAAAGACGTGAAATTCCATTGGCTGAGGTGCTTCCAGAACCTTCTGGTGGTGAAGATACCGGTCTGGTTCCCCCATTACCTCCCACCGATATCGGTAGACATGTCAAATACCAATGGAACCCCGCCATTAAATGTATTGCGATCATCCCACAGTTCGAGTTGTCCACCGCCGACTCCAGAGGCGTCCTTCCAAAAGCCTACCCAACCCAGGACTTGGTTTTCAATCTACAAAGATTGGCCGTCTTGACCACAGCTTTGACCATGGACCCACCTAATGCCGACTTAATCTACCCTGCTATGCAAGATCGTGTCCACCAACCTTATAGAAAGACATTGATCCCAGGTCTCACGGAAATCTTATCATGTGTCACCCCATCCACATACCCTGGCCTATTGGGTATCTGCTTGTCAGGTGCAGGCCCAACTATCTTGGCTTTGGCCACTGAGAATTTCGAAGAAATCTCTCAAGAAATTATCAACAGGTTCGCCAAAAACGGCATCAAGTGCTCCTGGAAACTACTGGAGCCTGCCTACGATGGTGCTAGCGTCGAACAGCAATGAAATGTCCTTTACCCCTAGTATACTGTGTTAAATACTATTGTAGACCATATACATACTGTAATTGACCGTTAACGGTTATTATGCTGAGTCTTCTTCCGTTACCCGTCTTTTCTATCTATTTCGAAAATAAAAAATAAGTGAAAAGAACGAAATTTCACAACCATTAACAATACAGATAATGAATCGAAGTTGTTTTCAGTCTCAATTCAAAAGACTCATAGCCAAGGCCAGTTGATTGATTTAGCCACAAGTATCATTCAACGTAATATCCACAGGTGTTTTTTTTCTCACCGGAAGGCGAATAAAATACAGGAGCTAGAGCGTGTAAGATAATGAACAAGGAATCTAAAGATGATGATATGTCTTTGGGGAAGTTTTCCTTCTCCCACTTCCTATATTACTTGGTGCTAATAGTAGTAATAGTGTACGGTTTGTACAAGCTTTTCACTGGACATGGATCCGACATTAATTTCGGGAAGTTCTTGTTAAGGACATCCCCTTATATGTGGGCCAATCTTGGTATTGCCCTTTGTGTAGGCTTAAGTGTCGTGGGGGCAGCATGGGGTATTTTCATTACTGGTTCATCCATGATTGGTGCCGGTGTGCGTGCTCCAAGGATTACCACCAAGAATTTAATTTCCATTATTTTCTGTGAAGTGGTTGCCATTTACGGTCTGATTATTGCCATTGTCTTTTCTTCGAAATTGACTGTGGCTACTGCTGAGAACATGTACTCGAAATCAAACCTGTACACTGGTTATTCTCTTTTCTGGGCAGGTATCACTGTCGGTGCTTCCAATTTGATTTGTGGTATCGCTGTCGGTATCACCGGTGCGACTGCTGCCATTTCCGATGCTGCTGATTCCGCATTGTTTGTTAAAATTTTGGTCATTGAAATTTTCGGGTCCATTTTAGGTTTATTAGGTTTGATTGTTGGTTTATTGATGGCCGGTAAAGCTTCTGAATTTCAGTAAGCGCTCAAACCAGGCTTTCCTTTTCCGTTTTTACGAGCTAGATAAGCGCATCCATATTTACTAATAGATATAATGAGATATCTGAGATACATGTGTATGTATATATGCACGTTTTCTTTTATTATCTAAAAATCATATTATATTAAGTAAGAGAAAAAAATGTACAACTATATAAATATATATTTATTTAAAATGGTTTTGAATTTTTTTCCTATTCTGGTTGATATTGCCCAAAAGCTATTCAGTTTACTCCTCTTCACGATAGTCAGGGTTCTTCTTTAAAATTACTACGCCCTCAATATGGCTTGTGTAACTAATATATTCATCAGTTTCTAGTTCTGCTCTTTCGCCATGATTTAGTAAAACAGGAGTGGATTGCGTAATCCAGCCAGTAATCTTTTTTGGTCTGCCTGCTTGGCCGACAGTTTCCACTGCTTGACCAACGCGCACATTAACCTTTATTGGCTCTCCCTCATCATTTAATGCTAGAATAAACTTTGGCCTTATACCGGCATTCAACATGTAGAACAATTGATGATGCTTCAACATGAAACTTGGCGATACTAAACCAACTGCGGTAGTTAATATTGATGCTAATGTCACCTTATTCAAAACATGTGCATCATTGAACACATCCATTGTCATAGTACCTTTACCAAGATGCAATAACCCTTGTGCTAATCTGGTGATAAACAAAGCGTCTTGTTCACGTGAATAATAACTTGCCAACTGTCTTAATAGTTGAGCTAACCTTGCATTGTTAGTACCAGCACCACATAGACCCATAGCGAAAATTGAATTCATTGAAACTTCTAAATCGGCGTCATGTGAAAAACGAGTTAAGGTATCGAACACCTTCATTTGTGGATCAGAAACGGAAACAATACCCATCGCTAAAGGAACCATACGACGGATGTGTTCATTACCATAATGCATTAAATGACCAAAATGACGTAAAGACATTTCCTTGCCAATATCTTCACCAAGGGCAATCAAAGCAATACCCAAAACTGCATAAGCAAGTTCATCGACTATGCCTGCTTCTTTTTCTTCCTCCTCATCATCATTTTTCCCGTCCGTAGTAGCATCCTTATCGGAAGATTTTCCCTTCTTTTCTTCGGATTTTATCTCTTCACCTTCTAAACTCTCACCATTCTTCTTCTCTGTTATTTCTGTTTTAACTTCAACTTCCTCTCCTTCGGCATCAACCTCCATTTCGTCCACTTCGATCTCAGCTTCCTCGTTCTTGGTAGGTTCATTCACTTGCTCACCCAAAAAGTCACTTATGCTATTAGTCTGTCCTTCGGCAGTTTCTTCTTCATCTGCATCTTCTTCACCTTTTACGTTTTTAGGGGTCAAACGATGTAACAAATCTTGAATTAACAAAACATCACCCGTACCAGTATAAGCACATGAACCAACTAATACTTCAATAGCTGATGTCATTGGATGTTCAATAGCACTAATAGTTTCTAAAACATCATCCACCTGTTCACCTTGGCCCATGTATAGAATACCTAAAGCAAGTGCCAAAAACCTTA
This sequence comes from Pseudotsuga menziesii, assembly GCA_001517045.1. Classification (NCBI taxonomy): domain Eukaryota; kingdom Viridiplantae; phylum Streptophyta; class Pinopsida; order Pinales; family Pinaceae; genus Pseudotsuga; species Pseudotsuga menziesii. The sequence goes on from LPNX010985183.1 coordinate 7,496, forward strand.
CCCAGTCGGTCTTCAACTCGATGGCTGTACGCTCTAAAAAGTTGTCCATGATAGAAGTTGTAATGTCACCATTACAAGTACCAACGAAAACATGAGCCAAAGCTAAGGAAGCCATAGCTGCAGTTTCAATAGGCAAGTCAGTGGATGCGGCAATTGGTAATAACAAACCCAACACTTCGTCATTCTTGCTACCAGCAAATGCAATACCCAGGCCAAGAATAGCTGCTGAACTAATTTTAGTGTCTGGGTTAGTAACATAATCTTGCAAAAGTAACAAAGCTGGTTCAACTTCACCATCATGCACACCGGAAGCGGAAATACCAATACCTAATAATGCACCAGCTTTAACTTCTGGCTCATCAACGTAGAGATACTTATCCAGTTGTTGCAAACCATCCAGATTCCACTGGTATATAGATCCAATACTAGCTACCGCGGAAGTCATACCGTCACCTTTGGTTTTATATACCCAATTATCATTATCCACAATTAATTTATCGTTACAATAACCTAAGTTTAAGAACCCGTTGACAAATGACGAAGCTAGATTTTGTTGAGCAGAATCTAGGCCGGCGCTTGAGAACACAGATTTAGAGTTATCCAAATGGCTCTTATAAATGTCTTCTGGGACTTTTGGCCCAGTTAGATTCAATTCTTTAGCAAGATATAAAAAGTGTTCAGACAATTTACCATTTCCAATTATATCTTGAACACCTTCATACTCAAACGATGTCTTTTGTGCGGCTAAAATATATGCTAATTGTTTATGCATCACTGGATCGCTAGTAGCATCGAAAACGGATCTGATCATATCCTCTTCCCCTAGTCTAACTGCCAAAGCAATTGCATCTGTAAGTTCGTTCTGAGATAGATAAATAGAATATGCGGTTTTTAAAAAGGCAACGTCTTCAGGAGGTGGCAAAAGTGGAACACATGCAACCATATATTGACAAACTCTTTGGAAGGTATTCTCATCGACAAATTGAGGTAGCTTGTCAATAGATTCAATTTCCAAAAGCAAATCTACCGCGTCTTCTTCACCGTTGTGTTTCAAAAAGTATGGGACAATGTCTAAACATAGACGAAGAGTATCTTCCTTGGAAAATTCGAACCCGGAAGTAGCCGCAGATCCATCGCTTTTAGATCCATCAGATGATGTTTCATCTTCAGCACCTTTTTCCACTTGATCATTATATACTTCACCGATCTCCAAAGCTAAATGACGGATGTACTCATGTCCCCACCCTTCAAAATCAGAAACGTCGGAGAGTAATCTATNCGAAATCAGAAACGTCGGAGAGTAATCTATATCTCAATGAATCGTGTTTACCATTTTCAGAGTATGTCATGGCTAAAATGGACAAGACATCCGCTAAAGAGGATTTCAAGTTTGGATCTGTCCATTTGTCGTAGATAGAACATAGGTCTGGATATGTCGGACGAAGGAATTTCAAAGGTTTGGGAACGGCGGTCATAGAACTCGTAGAATTTTTGATCGATTCCTTTAAGGCATTCAAAGACGCTTCATATAAAGATGAATCGTCTTCTTTCAGCCTTTCAACCAATAGCTCTAAATCTGTTTTAAGCTTTGCATCTTCTTCGGATAGCTGCTCCTCTTCCTCCTTTTTTTTATCCTTCTTATTTGGTGTCTGCTTTTCAGGACTTATCTGCGATTGTTCATCAATAGTCTGTTGTTTCTTATCACTTTCGTCTACCATTTTCTTGCAATTGTCTTCCAAATTTATACGAATCGCACCTTATGTAGACCAATGGGCAAGTTTGTTAGTGAAGAATTATAGATTTGACCAAATTTGCTTAATTACTTATACCCTTTGCCAAATTTCGTGCTCGCCTTTTGCCACCGTAAAACACATCACCTTCTACGAACATTAATCTGTTATATTACCAATTTTATATATACATAGTATGTAAATATGAAAATGTTTTATGAATGTCTCTATGAGATGAGCTGTAAATAGTCAACTCATTTGACAAATTGCCCATCGAAAGCACGCTTTGCCCAATCCAATAGCTTGTCAAAAACGATTACATTCGCATTATGGTATCTTATACTATGATCTGAGTCAGGAAAGACGTGGACGTCATAATTTTCCACACCATTTAGATCCAAAAGGTCCAGAAACTTTAGGGAATTTTGAAAGTGAACGTTATCATCTCCTGTTCCGTGCATCAACAAAAATCTATTTGCTTGTGCCAAAGCAGTGACATTATGAACGCTTGATTCTACGTATCCATCAAAGTTTTCTTGAGGAGTATGCATGTACCTCTCAGTATAAACAGAATCGTAAAATCTCCAGTCGGTTACTGGCGCAACTGACATCCCGTATTTGAAATGTCTTCCGCCATCTTTCTCCAAAGTTTTTAGTGTCAGGTACCCCCCGTATGACCAACCAAATAAGGAAATCTTTTGCGGATCAACAAAAGTTAAAGAACCATATAAGGAAGCCGCAGATATTTGGTCGCGGGCCTCGTAATCACCGAGCCTATCGCGAACAAGGGATCTAAAGTCTTGACCTTTGAAGCCAGTACCACGACCGTCAACAACAACTACGATTGCGTTTAATTGTGAAGCTACCACTTCATTAAATCCTACGGAAAACGTTTTGACAACTTGTTGAGAATTCGGTCCCCCGTATGCAAAGAAAAATACAGGATAGTGGTCATTTAACGTTTCATCGAAATCGTTTGGTAGGATTTCATACGAGTTCACTAATATATCCTTTCCAAATTCGTCCTTTCCTAGGTTCAATTCCCTGAATGATTTTCTGGGTACCGCATAATCCTCTAAAATTTTGGTAAGTACTTCGTTCTTTTCCAAATAGTATAGTGATTTCCCTAAAACATTACCTTTGGCGCATTTTTCTGCTTTACGAGAATGGAAGTCCACAATTTTTTGATATGGAACTTTTGGTCCTTTATAGGTGAGTAAACCAAACCTTCTACCAGAAGAAAAGGACACATCATAGACACCGTCCTCAGAAGTATCAGTAACTTCAATAATTTCATTTGGTGACCGTAAATCTATGTAGTAAACGTGGCGTTCGGTTGAACTCTTTCGTGTAGAAATGAAGTAAAGACGATTTTCCATTGAATCAAAGGCAAGTGGGCCATTCACCACTTCCCATTTCCCCTCTGTCAATGTTTTATAGTGTGAACTATTACTATTTTCGAAATAAGCCAGATGATTGTAACCACCAATCGGAAGAATATCAACATAACCATTATGAGGCCTATCAAATGTTTCATTTGCCGGAATAAACAGAGTATTATGAGTAATCTCCCACCATCCTCCGTTAGAACTTTCGTTCCTTACCACGTTTGAAGTCTTTGCAATTGTATCTATCAAAAACACAGTCAATATGTCCGAGGATCGATCGGTAGTTTTAACTAAAACGTTTCCATTTCCTACCCATGTAACTTCAGTAATTAACAGACTTCCATCTTTTTTATTTCCACTTATTCTTGGATGGAACGATGTTCCATCTTTCATACTGTAAACCCATAGCTCTGCATGAGGATTTGGCGTACCACTTTTTGGATACTTGATACTGCGCATTTCGGGGTATATATCCTTTTCATCTTGGACATAATATGGAATGATAAACTCACCAACTTCTGATTCATCAATTTTCAAGAATGCTAGGTAATCACCAGTTGGTGACCACCACGCAGCCTTGTCG
>LPNX010985203.1:5269-30839 GCA_001517045.1 Pseudotsuga menziesii
CTATGCACTTTATTTTGTAAGCACTTTCATTTTCCACAAGGGCTTTAAATCTCTTGAATGTATCAAATGTTGAACACCCTTACTCTTAAGAAAAAAACCCAACACATTCATGAGTAATCATCAATAAAACTAATAAAATACAATGAATTATCCAAACTCTTTGTCTGGATTGGACCAAAATTATATGAGTGAACAAGATGAAGTGGATATTGGGCCCTCCGTTCCTTTCCTCTAAAAAAATTCTCTCTTCCATTTTTTCCTTTAGCACATCCTTCACAAACCTCGTTGTTCTCTTCCACCTTAAGAAAACCATAAACTAATTCTTTTGATGTTAGAAGCTTCAAACTATGAAAATTCAAATGGCCATACCTGAGATGCCACAACCAACTTATGTCTTTATATTCCATATTAGCAAGGTTGATACTATTTTCTCTAAAATTCAATGGGAACATTCGATTCTTTGACATAGGCACAACTATAAACACCATATTTCCTTGACTCTTATCATAAATTGTTCATTATCTATCATCAAACTCTACCTTGTAATTATTTTGACATAGTATCCCAACACTTAATAAATTATGCTTTAATTGTGGAGTGTGATAAACATATTTAACACTTTTCATACCTTATTTAGTATAGATTTCCATAGCTCCTTTTACAGAAACCTAAAAGGTTTTTTCATCACCAATATTGATTTTAGATTTGAAACTTTCACCCATTGTACAAAACAACTTGCGTTTTCTAAGTGTTGCATATCGCACTTGCGATATATCGCATATGCGTTTTGTAATGTTACATATCGCATATGCGATATACATTTCCACAAACCTTAGCCTTGTGTTTGGGCTCAGGTTATTCCGAACATACCATCAATAACGCATATGCGTTCTTGATTTGCACTTCGGAAGTGCGTTTCTGATTTCCTAAGTGGCACCAAAAAGTGGAACCAACTTCGTGCGAGCGCCCATAAAACATTAAAATTGAAAATCACCCATGGTAAGCTAGTAGCATGGTAAAAAATAAACACATTAATGATAGTCGTGTATCATTGTTGAAATCAACTAACAACAGGATTCAAATGCTTAATGCAACTTGAAAGTTATTCCTTCTCAAATCCCAACCAATTTATGTGTATTTAAAGGTGAATAACTAATTGATTTATAATGAATGCAATCACATAATCCATAATTAAATTGTGAGACATAAGATAAAAAATTATAGTTAGAATCAATTCATCATTTTTTGCAAGTTAGTTTATAATTAATGCAAGCAAGTGATTAGAATTAGGGAATTTGGATTTAGAATTGTGGATAATCAAATGTTTATTGGAATTTGGAAGTATTATTATGAAAGTGAATTTGGAAATGTGGTTAATAAAAAAGTTATTGGATTTTTGAAATGTGATTATGAAAGTTGAAAATTTCAGAGTGAAGTGGTTTTGAACTTTAAACAATTGTTTATCATTATTCCAATTTCTAAATTCATCATCCCTTCTTAGGATCCATATACTTCCACCATCACTGTTGAGTCTCAATCCTATTTCATTTTCATATTTCTACTTTGTTGAACATGTTTTAGTACATTCTAGAGTTATGGTAGCTCGATAGGTGGCACGAGCTCATGACATGGGGCAAGTAACTTCGAGCTTCAATCGACACTCGACATAGTGAGTTGGTCTAGTAGGAGAAAAAACACAATTACGAAGGATCTATTTGGAGAAAGCGCATTGATCACTTTTTGTTCAGTATTTACTTCATCATTAAGAAGTGAGACATGGAGATTCATGTCAGTAAGCTAGATGGTGGGTCACTTCCACTTTCCTTTGGTTTGTGAATGGTTAGCATGGATAATCGACCATAGGATTCCATCCATCTATCTCGAATGGCTTAGTTGGTGTGTACACAGAGATGAATGTATTGTTCAAAGTCCTGATTAAAAGATTTCATTATGATTGGATATCATTATCAATGTTTGTCAGAATCATGACTAACTAATCTTTTCATTTGGCCTGTGAATTAGGATTTGAGAAGAAGAGGTAACTCTTGACCTTTGCTCAGGTTGCTTCCAATGTCAAGTTCAACCCTTTCTCTTGTTGTTTCCACCATAATTGTTGGGCCATGCTCAATATACTTGCACCCTTTCTTTCATGCATAGGGTATATCATACCCTCTTTAGAATACAAGGGATCTTCTTGACTAAAGGAAGGACACATCCACCCCAACACCACCAGTCCATCACCCACCTGGATAAGTGCACATCACCACTGGAGATATAAAAGGGCACCTACCTTCATCATTATTTCCTCCAGAGGAGTATGTAGACCGCTCCTCTAGTTCATAGGGATGAGCAGCCATAAGCATATATAAAAGGGATTCATTCCTTAGTGGAGATCAATACTGGTTTGTTTTTTCCCACTATTGAACGACTAGTCAGGTATGTTCAACATAGCATGAGAATAGTTTTTTGTTATGTTATTTTATAAATATTTATCTGCTTCTCCTTGGAAAGGAATGAAGTTTGTTACTGAACCGATTCAAGGTAATCGTTTGTGTATTGATTAACATATCTTTTAGATTCACTCCCTCTTTTGTATTTATCTTTCTCTATTTTCATTGGACATTGTATAGATTGTGTTTCATTTTCTTCCAACTTTTCTTTTTGTATTAGAAGTTTATTACAAGTTGTTGATTCAATCTCCATTGGTTATAAGTGTTTTTCAATTGATTTCTTCGTATTGTCAGGTATTTTTATGTTTCTAAAATTTCTTCTATATAGATGGGTTCTTGGGTTAGACATTGCTTATTAAAAACTATAAAATGAATAATTCAAATTTTATCATTATATTAAGGAATTTGATTACATTGCTTTCAATATGCAATAAAATTTTAATATACTATTACATTTTCAAATGAAAAAGAATAACTTATTTTAACATCTCAACATTGAAGGATTCAATACATCATATATCCTTAATATCCATATCCCTAATATCCCTGAAAAGAGGACCCTACCCTTCAAATTTGATCCCTGCGTGGAGGTTTGATGTGGAAACTAATTTCTGAAAGGTTATAAGAATCCTTCATCAAAATCCAAGAATCCTTTAATAAATGTCATTCAATCATAGATTGTAGCACCGTCTGCCATTTAATCTAGCACTTCCGTCATAATTTCAAGAAGTAAAATTCGGACTGAATTTTTGAGCAATCCATAAGGAATCAACATACTTTTCAAATATGGTATTTTCATGTATAAATTTGATGGGAGAGGGTAAGAGAAAAATGGAGAATGGAATAATATAGTGTTATCGTTATATGGTTATGTTATTCATTTTCTTTTTACTGTGAAATTTGTTTTTGTATTATGTTTTTTTGTTGGCAAAGTGGTGGAGCCTTTGATTAGCAGGGTCCATCAAAATCAACCGAGAATTCTATCGGTCACCGCACCAACCCTTAACATGGTTGGAATTTTTGGTAGCAGACTTAATTAAAACTGGAGACCTTCCAGCTTAGGGAGCGTCTTAACCATACTCCCACCAACTATTCTACATCTTGCGGATTCCTACACTATGTTGATATCCATGTATTGAAGAATTTGAAGTTTACCGTTAGCAGCTGGAGAGAGTTTTCAGCCTCACAATTCAATTAGTAAAGGCCCACTGATCTGAATTGTGAAGCTTCATTTTTGTTTATTGTTACCGTAGTTAGATCGTGCACGATAAATATTAGACAAAAGAATAGCTGTAATATTATTTTGTGTAAGTGTATATTTCTCATTTTGTAGAATTCTGTAGAACAGTAGATCTAAAATTGTATCTAATTATTGGAATGAACATAGATTGATAACTGATGGATCTGTTATTGTAATTAGTTTATCATAGTTTGCAATTGGTAGATTTGTTCGGAAAAACTTTGTATATGCATTTAGATTCTCTCTGTGCCTATCTTATAATACCTTGGTTTCAAAATTTCATATTTTCTGAAGATTTTTTATGCTCTCAACATTGCTCATATATTACATACGCTCGGTGTCTCTCACATTTATAAATCAATCTCTTGTAAAATCTTATTCATGTACTTCAAGACTGCTAAGTTTTGAATCAATCGCGGAAGAAGAGCTCGTTTCTATGTCTAAATCCTTTGAGTTTGTCGGTGTTCTTGCTTATATTCCATAAGCTGATTGTGATAATGTCAATATTTAATCCATTCACATGTTGTTAAAACATTTGAAATTCCTGTACATGTCAATTCTATTTATGTTTGTTAAAGGACTACGAAGCATTCAATACCATAGTAAATAGTAGAATCCACCTTATTTTATGTGCTTTGATATGTTGTGATGTCATTAATTTCATAATAAAATTTGTACATAATTTAAAATATTGTTTCTACATTTCAAAGTTTAAATCTAATTAATATATATATATTTTGCTGTGAAATATATATATATATATACACGTTGAATAAATGATTATTTTATAACGTTGTATTGCAGTATATGCATAAATGATTATTTTATAACTTTGTATTGTAGTATGTGCATAAATGTTTATTTTATACTTTGTATTAATACATATAAGGAAGATTGAATGATATAATATTTTGAAATTCCTGTACATGTCAAATTTATTTATGTTTGTTAAAGGACTAGGAAGCATTCAATATCATAGTAAATACTAGAATCCACCTTATTTTATGGGAGTTCACTTTCGAACTGACGATATGCACCGATCGGATGACCGGTCGTGCGTGACCGGTCGTCCGATCGGTGCATATCGTCAGGCAAATAGGTTATACCTATTTTATGTACTTTGATATGTTGTGATGTCATTAAGTTCATAATAAAATCTATACATAATTTAAAATATTGTTTCTACATTTCTTTGAAATGTAATATGTATATATGTGTTGAATAAATGATTATTTTATAAAATCTGTACATAATTTAAAATATCGTTTCTACATTTCAAAGTTTAAATGTAATATGTATATATGTGTTGAATAAATGATTATTTTATAACTTTGTATTGTAGTATGTGTATAAATGTTTAATCTATAGCTCTGTATTAATATATAAGGAGGATGGAATGATATAATATTTCTGTTAAGTGTAATTGAGTTTAGAAATATTTAGATGTAAGTATTATTTTAATTAATCATTTGATTTAATTTACTTTTGTGTTATTTTTATATTTGTTTTCTTAAACCTAGTTTTATTTTTATATTTGAATCTTTGTATTTAACTTTTTAGTTAAATCATCAAAAGTAGATAAAAAAACTTAACTAGTGAGATATGATTTTTCTTTAATGGATTTCAATATGAGGTTTTAGTTTGTTTTTTTTTGGCAATTACTACCATTTTCTAGTTTGAAGTGTAGCTTGTCGGCATTCCATAGGTTAGACTAGGCTTTAATCTTATACATACAGTGCTATCACCTTTAAGTCTAGGAATCCTGGTAGATAATTTAATGTCATAAATACTATCATATATTTTACAACAAACACAACATACAAAAATGACAATATGTCAATAAAATATAATTACAATGAATGTACTACATTTAAAAATATATTAACGCATTGTTTATTTAAAAATAAAATAAAACTTTGTTCTTAAATATCTAAGAAATTATCACAAGAGATTATGATTTTAAATATAACAGAAGAAGAAACATAAGTACACACCTATCCATAAAACCAAATCTATTGAAGTAAAAATGGTCCTTTTCTAAAAATAAAAATGGTCTTTTTTTTTAAATTAGGGTTTTAAGTAAAAAAACAACTAAAAGATCTACCATTCTGAACGTTCCCCACTATCCATTTTTTTGTTGTGACATTCCTTAGTATCAGTTTTTTTGGGTTGACATGTATTCTTCTCCATTTTGAAGACTCGTATGGGGATTAGTTGGTATTTGCTAATTTGGTCGCTAAGATTACAGCTTTAGCAAATGTTTATTTCCCTTACACCTTTCAAGGGTGGGGAATATAGAATGGTCAGGGAAATATAGCATTCTTTAGATATGCTATCTTTCCATACTATTTTTAGATACTTTCTTTTTAAATATTCAATATTCAATTATGGAAAAAATAATATTATCAAGTAAAATTACATGCATTATGTAAGACTCAATGTTTAAAGTCTCTCATAGAAAGAAAACGAACAATTTTATGGGTTAAACAATAATAACCACTAATAACAATATATTTATATGATTATTTTAGGCCTCAATGATAGCTAAGCTAACATAAAATAACAAAAAATATCATTTAATAATGTGATTATTACTAAGTAAATTAATTCATTATTTGTATAAATAGTTTCTTGAAAAGTGTTGATATAATTTATAAAACTCATGATAAACTTTATCGCAATCACTTACAAATAGGAAGATAGAGCACTTTATTCTTTCATCGTTGAACCAAACAAAACTTCTTAATTGTAAAGTTGAAAACCTGTAACACGTAGTATTTAGGTGTGACCTTTTATTTAAACTACCACCAATAGGATCAAGGATGACCTTGGATAGATAATACTACATTGCTTACTAACTGAGAGGTAGCAAACTCTAATAAAGGATTAAGAGGAACTTGTTGGCCACAATCAAGATGATCAATAGCCAATTCTTGTCCAATGCCCATCAAGTCAAGAAAATGAAGGTTATGTGAAATCCTGTTGTTCAAATTTTCAATATCCTCTTTCCCACATTCTAATTTATCACATAGAGGATTGATATATAGTCCAAAACCAAGGATTCTAAATGATTTAAATAGTGATTTGTGTTTGGTTTCACATTACCTACTAGCACATCATGAGCATAGTCTATTTTCGCTTAATGAGATTCATCCACCTTCATGGTACAATTTGAAATGCTATTGTGGTGTTTTCTAACAACAAGTCTATATAATTAAAAAAAACAAGTTTTAGTACCTCACTTATCTATCCATAGTTACAATTCCTACATTAAACAAAAGGACCAAACAAATGAAACTTCAAATGCTCTAAATATAATCAAAATACATAAAAAAAAAAGCCAATATATAACTATGATTTGTTCACGATTTGTTTCATCAATGAGACAAATGGAATTGACGCTTAAAAATTAAGTACAAATAACCACTTGCAATACATGAATATGAATTTTAAAGAGTTCAAATCACAAACTAATGGAAAAGCACCATTAGCCAACTCACCAATATGAAAAATGCAACATTTAGCATGGAAACTAAAATACATATTAAGAAATAAGAAATAGGAAGATAGCTATAAACCAAATCAAAATGACTCGTGAGAAGGAAAAAAATCAAGCATTCTAAACACATAAATATAACACATAAATAACATAATACACAACTTATGAGCCAAATTTTACTCTAGCAATACTAAGTCATTAAATATAATTATCATTATACAATAAAAATAAACAAAATTTTCAATTTATTTAGGTTTCACAAATTTTTAAAATAACAAGTTCACAAGTATCCAACATACTAGTAAACAAGCATAACACAACTTTAATGGCAATTAACTCTAGGACTACATGTCCTTGGTAATCTAGGATCGCAAGGAATACATAATTCTTGATCACAATAAATATGATTAAGACTCATTTTTTCTTTATAGCACAAAACCCAAGCATGCATGCCACCCAACAACTTATAAATCAAATTTGTAAGACCTCTTAAAACAAACTATACTTCCTAACCTTTAAATGAAAAAGCACCCCCAAATTATCCTATTCATAATCTTCCACAACTTCACTGGCAACATAAATGCTTTAGAATCATTCTTGATCTAGAGAAAATAAAAGCATATTTTCCAAGGACTATATTGAAGTTTATTCATAGACTTCATAACAAGGTTTGGTTGTGCAACTCTAAGCCTAAAAAAATTTAAATTGCATTTTGCACATCATCCAACACATGTTCTTTAAAAACTCCATAATGGTAAAAATTGCATGGATAATTTCTTCATCGTTTAATTAGAAGTACTTGAAAGTATGTTATCCATTAACTAGACATATGAACTAGCATCAATATTCCCTTTAAAACATAAAGGTAAAACAAATAACATCGAAGAACTAAATCTAGTGTGACCACATTTATGCATAAGGGCTTCTTAGCATGGCAACACTCCAACACCCATGAAACTTGTATGTCCTCTAATATCTATGTCACTTCTAGTTTGAAAATGATGGCATCACTTACAATGTTCAATCCCATACAAAATAATGTATGGCAGGCCTAAATAAGAAAATATTAAATGGAGGAATTCAAGGTGGAGATCTCTGTAGGAAAAAACACAAAAGTAGGTTATTCCTTAAAACTAGGGAAGAGACTTGAAGATCTCGAGGTACTATTGATGGTTGAAGTCAAGAACTCCTAAAGTGTTGCTGAAAACCATTCAATATTGTCCCCATTCTTTATGCAATCCCATTGCTTTCTTTGCATTCATTAGGTTATTCGCTATTGAGTAATAGAAATGACTACACCCTAGTGGTAAATGCAATATTGAGTGCATTTGATGCATATGCATGCATGGAAGAGTGGACATTTTAATGGACGATAGGAATGTGCTTGTAGATCAATAAATGAAGGATGAACTACATCTATTGCCAAATCCTCACACTAGAGCTCAAGGAAGACGTCAACTACCAACATCAAATCACAATGTAGAAAAACAATTTACAGAATAAGTTAATTTAATATAAGAAATAAAAACCTCCCAGATGCTAGTGATCAAAGAACTGCTTAAGGAAAGATTAACGGTAACCGAACATGAGCCACTACAAGGGGCAATCCCTCCTTTGCATAATTCCTTTCTTATGAAGTACCCGAAGGCTTTACACATAGAAGGTCTTGACATTCTGGATATCGTTTCATATTGTACTCAGAAAATGCAATGGAGATCCATTCCTTCACGCCTTGGATCAGTGGCTATGGTACCGTCGTTTCCATCCTGCAGATCGCACATGTGAGGGTTTAGTTATCAACTTTCCTCTCGTCCTTGCAATCTTCATTTTTTCTCGGCATCTCCTCTTAGCCCTACTCGGAGCCCTCTTCTTTGGTGGTTTCTCCTCTCTTTCTGCCATCCTTAACAAACATGTACATTCGGTCCAGACCAACAGCGAAGTCAACCATTGACTTCACTGTTGGTCCATTGGATGGACCGAAAATACATGTTTTTTAAGCTCAGGCCTCTCTTTCTGGAATATTCTTTGGATAATCCGGCTCACCTCCTCTACCATGTCCCAGTCAGCAGCTGCTGAAATCTCTACTCGTGCGGAACAAAACATCAACTAGCAATCCCTCTTTCTCGACGAAACTCCTTCCATATCAGCGATGTGATTTCTCTCATAGAAGAGGAAATTTTTGGAGAGTTTAAACTCAAGTTGGATCTTGACATTGTAATGGATCATTACTGGAGGCTCAAATTCATCCTCTCCAGATCTATGCGTGAGCGGGGGAGCTTTGGAGACATGGTTAATATCATTGTCAGCATGTTTAAGAAAGATGCAGAACGAGATATGGTTCATATGGCGAATATCTTGCATCTCTCTGAGCTTCCTTTCCACCGCCCGCATGGATCTACCAAGGATATGGATTGTGAATCAAAGGAAAAAGTGACTAGGAGAGCCGGTGAGGAAGAGGCAGAGACCTCGGTGATGAAGGATTAGTCTCTTTCTCTTATTCTATTGCTCATGCTCTATGTTTATGTTTTATTGAAACATATTTCTTTTTAATATTTTGATCAAAATGTTATTTTTGTACAAAGGCTGGTCAGCCGAAACCATGTTTAGATTTTCTGTTTGGTTGTTGTTATATATGACCCTTACCTGGTGTCTCAAGACTATAGTTGGGTTTCTTCCTTTGGACAGACTCTGATATGTAATAGCTTTTACATTTTTTAAGTAATAGAAAGACCTCATTCTTACTCTATATATAAGAAATAAAAACATTGAGATAAATTGTTTAATTATATAGACAAAACAATCTTACAAGCAATTACTATTACTACTAAAAATAATAATCTAATTATAAGGTCATAACTAAGTAAGTTGCCAAATTGGTGTATGAAACCCTCTTGTTTGTATGACAATGGACCCCCATGCAATGATTTGTCTGCGAAAGTTTATGGAGGTGTACATACCCTACTCCTCTGCATTTAAACTTATAAATTCCTACAAGAAAAGACTTGTTCTTAATCGTTATAAATTCCTAGGAGAAAACACTTGTTCTCAATAGTTATAAATTCCTAGGAGAAAACACTTGTTCTTAACCATTAGACACACTATAAGCTTTTTTAAACTTAAGATTTGTCATAAATTTTAATTAAATGTTTCTATGTAATTAATTGCATATTGAAAAGATAAAGTATATTCGCAATGAAATATTAGTGTCATGAAAAGTGGCAAGTCATATTTCTCCTTTTTCTTCTTTATTTAAAAAATAGCATATCAGCGGGTACCTGTCGATTGGTAGGTCAACGGGTTGTAATTAATATGCATAAAATTGAAGTATTATTGTATGATAGTTTTGTTTTCCAATGCTTTTTCATTTTCCTTCAAATTGATGCCTCGTTGTAGGAGCTCATTAGCGCACTCCTATCCAATCTTGAGGTGCAACAACTTTTGCATAGGAATTCATTGCAGAAGCTAAACAAACTCTTCTGTGTAGTGTAGATTCATTGTTCCTAGTTGATTGCTTTATCGATGTGTAAATTGGTTGATTTATTAAGCTAGATCGATGTTGCTCAGAACATGGATTGCATGGAGACCAGTGCATGGTTGCATCGAGTTAGACCGGGTTTGTATAGAAATCATGGACAATGGTGGAAAGCAAGGGTCAAGGAGAACCCATGTTTCCACATTGCACAATAGTTCCACCAAAATCGATAAAGGATATTGTCACTAAATCACAGGGATAAGGAAATCAGTATGATATAACTACAACCATGAATACGCAACGATCTCACTTTAAAAAAATTCCCAAGTCAATCAATAGATTTATTACATGTACATGTCAGCTTATGTGCATAAACAAAGAAACCATTATAGCAATTCTTGGGATGTGAAACACCAATGCATTGAAGAAAGAGATTTCCAACATATTGCTCAATTTTTCTACCCAAACTGCCAATATCAAGAGAAAGAGAAATTCATCAATTGTTTCATTGTCATGTCATTATCTAGTCATTGACCAAAAATAATGGTTTTGCATAATATCACATGGAACGGATAACCAGCAATCTGGGGTTTGTTGTCGCAAACAAAATTTATCATTGGTTCATAATGGTGCAGTTTACTGAGTAAGGGTTAATCAGAAGGGCTCATCTCATGCCATGATTTCGGGAAAGGTTGCCATGCTTAGGTCAAGTTGAAAGAATATCGGTGAAGTCAACTCGAAAATGAAGATTAACTTGGTGCATAGAAAAGTATTTTAGCACTTCACTCCAGCGTAGCCCACATAACCAGAGCAGATTGAAGCAGACTGTAACAAATCCTAACCTGGAGCTTCTATCTTTTCCTACACTGCTAGTCCTATTCCCAATCGGGAATTATAATCAAGCTCAACCAAATTATCCCAAAATATATATATATATCCCAAATGATTGATGATATGGTACTTTACTTAAAATTCTTGAAGATTTGAAAATATTAGCCAATGCTTATGTTTTGAGGCCAAAATATAATATTTCTTAGCTCCTTTTGCAATAACATGCAATGCTATGAAGCAACACATGGCCATGTGAATATGAATACTAGCACATACGGACAAATATGATGACTCTCATGCATCTTAAGGTAGATGGAACATGGCCCTCATGCAACTTAGGACACTTGGAACATAGGAAGCATGTGATAGGGGTGTGAAAATTCATACCAACTTCTCTTGAACTTTGACGACTTCTTCACAATGATTAGAAATGATGTGGAGACTGTTGGAAATATTAATTACTCGCTGATCCATAATCCAATCAGTCGACTCTATCAGAGTCTGTAGCAGGTCAGAAAGTGCCAGAGAGTCCGACAAGATCAAGAGTTCAGATCTCTTGTATATAAGAATTTAGTTTATGAAGCTAAGTTTCTAGGTAGAGAGTAATTGCAGTCTTTAAATGTTAAGTCGGTTAGTCAACATAAATTTTCTATATGAAAGATGAAATTGTAAATCAAGAGAAGACAGACAAGCAGAATAGAACAGAGAAGAGAAGTGCGGCAAAGAAGAAGAAGGAAAACTCATTGAAGAGTTTGAAACTCAAGCTTCTGTGTTTTTACCAAGTTTGTATTTACGACTGCAAGTTTTGTTATGTTGTCACATGAAATATAAATCCTTAAGTTTATGGTTGAATGAATGTTTTAGATAGCCGCACATCTTCTCCATATTTACCTGAGTGAATGTTGTTTACATTTACTGTGAGTGAAAGACATCAAGAATCCATAAATATTTCACTGTGTAAAAGTTCCTAGATTTGCGCGCAGAGGTTCGACACAAATCTTGTTTATTATTTTCTTATATGATATTGCAAGTGAGTCGCAATATAGTTGTGTCGCAGTTAATCCTAGGTTACCACAGTGAAAAGTTTTTTTCATATTACTAAGTCCTTAGACTAGGAAATATAAAGTTATTGTGCGGAAGTGAAAACTTGGTCGCACATGAGTTGGTAGCAACCAATTCATGTCCCAGTAAAAGCCAATCAAAGCCTAAGTAAAAGTGTGCTGAGGTGAAAAGTTCGCGCAGTTACTCCGTCGCTGTAATTCTCGCGCAGTAATTATGTGGCGTAGTAATTTCTTCGCGCAGTAAATTTCGTTGCAAGAAAATTGAGTCGCAAGTTTTTGAAAAAACAAAAAGGGGGAAACAAAAGGTTTTGTTGCACAGTAAATCAAGTTAATTGTCGCGACCGCCATTTTTCTCGAGATCTAGTATCAGAGCTAGTTTAGGAAAGAAATCTTGTCCTAAAAGGGAAAAAGTAATTTTCTAAGGAAAGTTAAAAATTAAAAAATGGCTTCTACTTCCGATTCAAATATGTCGAGTTTACAAACTCTGATTTTTACAGGAAAGAATTATGAATATGGTCTCTAACAATGAAGGCTTTGTTTAGAGGTCAAGATGTTTGGGATATTGTTCAGAATGGTTATGCAGAACCAGCAGATCAAACGGCATATAATAATGTCTCACAAGCTGAGAAAGATATCCTGAGGGAATAGAGGAAGAAAGATGGAAAAGCTATGTTCTACATACATCAAGCCATGCATGAAAGCATACTCCCAAGAATAGCAACAGCAATTACCGCAAAGCAGGCATGGGACACATTGGGGACAACTTATCAAGGTTTGGACAAGGTAAAGACTTCAAAGCTGCAAATTTTGAGAAGAGATTTTGAATCTATTTCCATGAAAGATTCAGAGTCAGTAGACTCGTTTTATACCAAAGTTGTTGGTTTGATAAATCAACTGAAATCTCATGGAGAAACCATAACAGACCAAAGGGTGGTTGAGAAAATTCTCAGAATTCTTCCCCCAAGATTTGAATCCTTGGTTGTGACCTTGGAAGAACACACAAACATGACAACGTTTTCTATTGATGAGCTGCAAGGTTCACTCATCAATCATGAACACGGGCTTAGCAGAACTCAAACATCATTGGAATGTGCATTCACAGCACAGTCATCTATAAGCTGTGGAAGAGGCAGGGGGAGAAATAATTTCAGAGGCAGAGGAAGAAACTTCTCAAGAGGAGGATGCAACAGTAGTCCTGCAGATGTTGCTGGTAGAGGACAGAATCAGAACCCAACTCAGCCAAGTGGTCACAGGTTTGATAAATCAAAGATTCAATGTCATTACTGTAAGAAATTTTTTCATTATGCATATGAATACAAGAAAAATCAATATGACCAAGGAAAGCAAAGCCAGAATCAGTCGATGAACACCAACATTTTGTTGAGCGCAATGTTGATGGCAAGCGCATCCCTAATTGAATGTAATACCATCCAAGAAAGTCCGTCTACCATATGGTATTTAGATTCAGGCTGCAACAATCATATGACTAGTAATTTAAATTTATTTTCCAATCTAGATAATTTAGTTCAAACTGATGTTACACTTGTAAATAATGTCCAAGTCATTAGTTTGGGAAAAGGTACTATTAGTATGTTAACCAAACAGGGGGAGCATAAGTATATGCCTAATGTGTACCATGTAGATGGTCCGAGACATAATTTGTTGAGTATTGGACAGCTGATACAAAAAGGTTACAGAGTTTACATGGAAGATAATCACTGTGTGATTAAAGATGTACGTCTAAGCAACCAGCTGATAGTAAGAGTGCCAATGACAAGTAATCACTTGTTTCCATTGAGGATAGTTCCAAACAATATAGAAGCTGCATTCAAGGTAGAAAGTAAAGAAGAAGTCATGTACTGCAACAAGAAAGAAAAAGATAGCACTGATTTTCATGCTGCATTTCAAACAGAAGTTCAGGATGATTCCTGGCTATGGCATTTCAGATTTGGACATCTAAATTTTGGTGGACTGAAGTTGCTGCACAAAAAGAATATGGTAAAAGGATTGCCATTGATTGACAAACCAGACAGAGTTTGTGAAGGCTGCATCTTTGGCAAGTAGCATAGAGAGACTTTTCCAGTTGGAAAGCCATACAGAGCGCACACACCACTTGAGATTGTGCACTCTGATATTTGTGGTCCAATGTAGACAACGTCCATTGGTGGCTGCAAGTATTTTCTTACTTTTATTGATGACTACTCATGAAAAATATGGGTATATTTTTTGAAACATAAATCTGATGCATTTAGTTGTTTTCAGCAGTTTTCAGCACTCGTGGAGGACCCGAGTGGTCACCGCATCAAAATCTTAAGGACGGACAGAGGCGATGAATATGTTTCAAATGAATTTCTAAATTTCTGTAAAACTCATGGCATACAGAGGCAATTCACTGTACGGTATACACCTCAACGGAATGGTGTCACATAGAGAAAGAACAGAACCATTATGTAAATGGCGTGCAGCATGATGGCAGCAAAGCATTTGCCAAATGAATATTGGGGTGAAGCAGTAGCAACTGCTATATACATTATGAATCGATGTCCAACAAAGAGCATTGAGAACAAGATTCCTCAAGAAGCATGGACAGGTATGAATCATAGTGTTTCTCATTTAAAAATTTTTGGTTGTGTTGCATATGCTCATGTGCCAGATGAGCTAAGAAATAAATTAGACAAGAAGGGACAAAAATGTATTTTTATTGGTTATTATGAGGACACAAAAGCATACAAGTTGTATGACCCTGTCGCAAGGAAAGTAATCATTAGTCGTGACGTTCAATTTGTTGAGAATGAATCATGGGATGAAATCGTTGAGAAGAATTCCAAGATTGTGTCGAATGTCAAGCATGAAGACATGATGGAAGAAGTGGTTCAAACACCAAAAGTAAAACAATCAGTCGCAGCACCGTCGACTCCAATGACACCACGACATGGCTCAGCACAAGGAATATCAACACAAGTCGCAGCTCAAACTGCACCGACAAGCACACCAAGAGGACAACAGACTCCATCAAGCAGTTCTACATCAATAGATCCAATGAAGACAATAAGTCTGCGTGAGATATATGAATCAGGTACACCAAATTTATTCTCTCTCTTTGCATTATTTTCTCAAATAGATGATCCATTGACATTTGAGGAAGTTGTTGAAGAATAAGTATGGGCGCAAGCCATGGATGAAGAAATAGAATGCATTGAGAAAAACCAGACATGGGAACTGGTTGATGTACCAAAAGATAAAGATGTAGTCAGTGTCAAATGGATTTATAAGACCAAGCAAGATGCTGATGGGAATGTGCAGAAGCACAAGGCAAGAATGGTAGCAACAAGGTTCACATAGCAACCCAGCATAGATTTCAATGAAACATTTGCACCACTTGCACGCATGGATACAATCAAAACTGTTTTGGCTATCGCTGCACAAAACAAATGGCATGTTTATCAAATGGATGTTAAGTCAGCATTTCTAAATGGTTATATAGATGAAGAAGTATATGTGGAACAACCACAAGGCTATGAAGTTCCAAGACAAGAACATGAAGTGTACAGATTGAAGAAAGCGCTCTATGGTTTAAAGAAAGCTCCAAGAACTTGGTATAGTCGCATTGATTCCTATCTCATTGAGAATGGATTTCACAGAAGTGAAAGTGAGCCAACGATGTATACCAAAGTGAATGAGCAAGGTAACATGTTAATTGTTTGCCTGTATGTGGATGATTTAATATTTACTCGTGATTTTGGCATAAAAGAATTTAGAACATTCATGGAAAGTGAATTTGAAATGACTGATTTGGGGCTCATGAAATTCTTTCTGGGCATTGAAGTTTAGCAGTCTAAAAGTGATATATTTATATCACAGTCTAAATATGCAAACACGGTTTTAAAAATATTTAATATGTCAAATTGCAAGTCAGCCCCAACACCAGTAATAACAGGTTTAAAATTGAGCAAAGATGATGATGGATCAACTGTAGATCCTACGTTGTTTAAAAGGCTTGTTGGCAGCCTTATGTATTTAACAGCGACAAGACCAGACATCATGTATGGATTAAGTCTGATCTCAAGATTCATGGAGTCACCAAAAGACTCACATTGGAAAGCAGGTAAAAGAATTCTGAGGTATGTAAGTGGTACAAAATATCTTGGCATAATGTATTCAACTTCAGAAAATTTTAAACTCATTGGATATACTGACAGTGATAATGGAGGTAGCATAGATGACAGGAAAAGCACATATGGGTACACATTTCATTTTGGTATAGGTGTTGTTTTGTGGGCTTCGAAGAAACAACCCATAGTAACTCTATCTTCAGCAGAAGCAGAGTATGTCACAACTACAGGCGCTGCATGTCAAGTTGTTTGGATGAGAAGAATGTTAAAATACCTATCGCAGAACCAGCAAGAACCAACAACTATTTTCTGTGACAACAATTCAGCCATTTCCTTGTCAAAAAATCATGTGTTTCACAAGAAAACCAAACACATTGACACAAGGTATCATTTTATAAGAGAGCTGGTGAATAACAAAGAAATTTGTTTAGAATTTTGCAGTTCTGAAGATCAACTTGCAGACATCTTTACAAAACCATTGACAAGGGATACATTTCAGTATCTACGAAGTTATTTGGGAATGACAAGTTCTGTACAGTGAACTATGTCATGAACAGAGCATGTTTTCTGCTATGAAAACATTTTGTAATATTTTGTTTTTTAAATTACAATCTGCTAATAATTAAGGGGGAGTGTTGGAAATATTAATTACTCACTGATCCATAATCCAATCAATCGACTCTGTCAGAATCTGTAGCAGGTCAGAAAGTGCCAAAGAGTCTGATAAGATCAAGAGTTCATATCTCTTGTATATAAGACAGTAGAATTTAGTTTATGAAGCTAAGTTTCTAGGTAGAGAGTAATTACAGTCTTTAAATGTTAAGTCGGTTAGTCAACAGAAATTTTCTATATGAAGGATGAAATTGTAAATCAAGAGAAGACAGACAAGCAGAATAGAACATAGAAGAGAAGTGCAGCGAAGAAGAAGAAGGAAAACTCACTGAAGAGTTTGGAGATCAAGCTTCTGTGTTTTTACCAAGTTTGTATTTATGGCTGTAAGTTTTGTTATGTTGTCACATGAAATATAAATCCTTAAGTTTATGGTTGAATGAATGTTTTAGATAGCCGCACATCTTCTCCATATTTACCTGAGTGAATGTTGTTTACATTTACTGTGAGTGAAAGACATCAAGAATCCATAAATATTTCACTGTGCAAAAGTTCCTAGATTTGCGCGCAGAGGTTCGACACAAATCTTGTTGTTGGAGTAGGGTCCCACAGCTACAGAAGAAGCTGCTATTTTTGGCGGACAGACAGTTTTGGCGGAGATATAAAAGGTAAAGCTACGACGCTGTAGCAGGGTTTCTAGCCACAGATCAGAGCCAGAAACCATTACTGTGGAGACAGAGAAGTCAAGGAAGACGACGGTACCTGAGCAGCCGAGAAGAGAGAGCTCAACCACTGCATTGAAGGCAGCGGCAAAGACAAGAGGGTTCAGCTACCCTCATAAAGGAAAATGAGTGACGAGGCCGAGGTATTGATGACGAAGGATAGAAGGGAAGCAGCGCCGGTACCCATGGTCAGCGCTGGGAAGCATGGAAGACTACAGGAAGCTGTGGTGAAGGGAAGCGGTGCATAGTACCCATGATCAGCGCCGGGAAGCATGGAAGACTGCAAAGAGCTGCGGTGTGACGGAAAGCGGCTACTCCAAGTACACATATGTCGTCTATCACTAATTAGGGTTTTGGGTTTACTGTTGGGACAGGCCCACAGTGTTGTAATGGCGAGACCTTCGGGCCACCTATATAAGCTTGTATTTTGTATTGTAAAAGGGTTAGTTGGTTCTGTTATTAGTTGTAGTTATCTTACAGAAACCAGTAGCCAGCTCGCAGAGCTTGTATGTAACAATCCACAGGGATTGACAGAGAGGGAAGAGTATATTGTAAGAGGGACAATATAGAGATAGAGATAGAGAAAGAGAAAGAGATCTAAGAGAGAAGGGCTCCAGGATGTGTGCGGAGTTACCCAGAAGATCTCTAGCTGCATATGCGGTGCAGCAGAACTGTGTTTACCTTCCCCTGAGCTATAATAGAGAAACACAGTTCTGTGGACGTAACTCCCATCCTGGGGGTGAACCACGTTAAATCTGCGTGTTATGTGTTGAATGCATGTGATTGTATTTGTTTACTGTTATCTGTTATTTTGCGCATGGACTTTGTTTAAACCACTTATACTATGAAACGAGAACTCAACACAGTTCTCGTTTTTCTCTCTCCTAATTTTAGTAGCTATTATTACCTCCGTTTCAAAAAGGGTTGATACCAGTATCGCACATTTTCATTTCAAGGCATTATTAGGGCCTTTGAATCATCTTTGTCGTAAAATATTTTTAATTTATATTTTCAAGTGTGTTTTTTAGAAATTTAACAAAATAACATATATTTAGAAGCAAGTTATAATGAAAAACATATACATTTTGCAAATGTTTCTTTAAAATAAGAAATTTTTATGGACAAAATAAGACATTTTTATCGACAAATTTGTAAAGAATTCTAGAAATAAAAACGTTGAAAACCATTTTCAATGGATTTTCAGAGATATTTTGTATAAAAACGATACTATTTTATACTATTTTTCAGAAAGTGACAATTCACATAAATTCAAGAAAAACTATACCACATATTTGTAAATAACAAATTAAAAACATTATATATAGAAATTTTGTTTCTAAAATAAAGTCTGAAAGTCAAAACATTACTAATATATCTTATCAAAAAGTTGTCAAATTTAACATTTTCTTCAAGACATGAAACTAATCAACAATATCAGGCCGGCCAAATTCTTCATTGAAATTGGAATTTTCTCAGCTTGGCTTCCTTCAGGAACATAAATGTCCTCTTCCATTGGGTCTTCTATGTATGCAAGATGCCCAAAGTTCTCCTTTCCAAACATCCCTCCTAATGGGGCTTGAGGCTCTTTTGACATCTTCGCCAAAAGTGTTTCAATAAATTAAAAAAGTACATTAAAATATTACGTCGATATTACATAAAATAAAAATAAAAATATTAACACCCCCAACCCCCTAAACCCCCTCCACCACATTAAATTTAACTAAATAACAAAATTTTAAAACCCCCCCAACCCTAACATCAACATTACTAAAAAACAATTAAAAATTTTAAAGCCCCACCACATTACATTTAATAAAAATAAAAATAAAAAAACCCTAACCCCCTAACTCCCCACAACATTACATTAAACCCCCCTGCCCCATAAACCACCTTCACAATATTACATTAAAAAACATTTTAAAAAAAATTATACCCCTTAACCAGTAAACCCCACCCCACCCACACAACATTACAATAAAAAATACGATTTTTTTTTATAAACCCTCCCCCTAACCCCCACAACATTAAATCTAAAACAATATTAACAAAACAATTTAACCCCTAACCCCCTAAACGACCCTTAAACATTACATTAAAAAAATTAAGAATTAAAAATTCTCGCCCCTCCCTTCTCCCTCCTCATAGTTACCAAGCATTAAATCCAAATTACTATTGTTTTGTAGAATCCCTTTGCTTTAGCCGAGAAAGCACTAGACACTTAGTCTCATTCTCTCCAAGGCACCAACTAAAGACACCAGCATAAATCCCAACCACACAATCCAAACGACCCTTCCTTCTTTTAGGTACCGTCCATAAAGATGTCGTGGAGGCAAATAAATGATCTATTCACCAAATCTGCGCTTAAGAGGATAATCATCCAAGAATGTGTATGGGGGGTTTACAAAGAATAAGGTTTTCACTACTTGACTAGTTTGGTTTAACCTTAACCTGATTATTCTTCCCAGGGATAGAAATATTGATCCAAAAATCCATCTGAATATCCATCCCAAGAGATAGTGACTCTTCCACGGGATGAAAACATAAACTTAAATACATGCACATTTTATATAATAATACTAGCATACCCCCAAAGCGGGGGGAATGAAACACCAAAGAGAACTTCGATATGTTTCAAAAATGAAAGAAAGTTGTGTGTAGATAATAGAATTTTATGTGATGAAAGAAAATGTAGGAAAATAAGTGAAAATAAGTTACATAAAACTTCTAAATCAAACTTGTAAATCGCCACATAAGTGACAATAAGTTTCCTCTAAAAAGATTTTGTAAAGCAAAAAAGTCCAAAAATCCAAGAGGCATAGTTTTTAGGATTTTTCCAAGTTTTAGGTAGCTTCATGAGAGACTATACCTTTGCAACTGAAACTTGAACTATGCGAGACATAAAAATTTATGCACATCAAAATTTGCACAAGCGACACCATTTTTCCTATCGTCCATTCGCGTGGGTCCTCTTATAATCTCATGTATTGAAGATCAATGAATGGACAAATTGTAGCTCAAGGGGAACAAGTTTTGATAGATGTAACAATTCCATTAAATTTCTTTTTACCGGTTTTCTTCACTACATGTAAAGGAAAAGGCATGTGCCCTTCCCTCCTTACGGATCCCAAAACCATGAATTTAGAGGTTCATGACAATAGTTTTGTAGATATTATTTATCAATGTAATATAGTGTAAATTTATTTGCCAATAGACCTCATAAGTTGAAACAATTTTCCCATCTCATAGATTATTCCATTCCTTACCCTTAATTAAATCAACAAAACAACTAAAATTTCATCTTCAAGCTATGATCACAAACTGATATATAAATTCTAAATTGAAACATGAAATTTAAAAAAGTTACAAGTTCTACTCTATACAAACATGAAATTTAAAAAAGTTGCAAGGTCTACTTTATAATTAGCACACCATGAATACACCTTCTCATCAATTTTGCAGAGCTGAACATCATGAATACGCCTTCTCTGAGGTGATTTGCAGTTTTCTCATCAATTGTGTGTAGTTATATCAATTCACTCTGAATTTGTAGTGGCGTTATTTATGATTTTGTAGTGGGTTTATTATCCTTCATTCTTCACTCTTAATGTCGATATTATACTGGTGAGAGGGTGAAGATAAAGGGAATTCGCGGCGACGGTATTAATTTGCTGACGGGAAAAAGAAGACGTGGAGGAAAGAAGAGGGGGAGGATGGGGGCGAGAGTGGAGCTCCGCTCCCTTGGCCGCCAAAGAGCCGCCATAGACAAACTTACATAGTAGAACATAGTACTAGTTGCTTTACATTATAATGTAGTCATATACACGTCAACTATGAAAATTGAATGTAAATAACAAAAATTTAAATGGTGTTCATGAGATATTCACTTATAATAGAAGAATAAAGGTGACACCAAAATACCCAAATATGAAACCAGATTGATAAAAAAAAATTAATATTATAAATATTTTAAACCAAGTTTACATCTATGAATCTCTGCCAGTGTATCATAAAGACCAACAAAATTAAATTAATGGAAAACTGCCACTAGATAAGTAAACACACAGATCCCTTTTCACCGCAACATGAATTCATCTGTTTACAGCAATCATAAAACAGAATTATATAAAATTATATGGTACAACCATAGAGTCTTCATTATTTTTCCCCATTATAAATCCAGTCCTCTCCATTAGCAACATGTTTCGCACAACCAATAGCAGCACAGAGCAGCAAGGCTGCAAAACCATAGTAAAACAAATCAATACACAAAATCATACCATAAATTTAAACAATAATTAGCAAAATTGGAAGTGAAATCATACCATCCTTCAATGCATCCTTTCTCTTCTCTCTTCTGCGTTATTACAGGCCCGGATGATTCAGAGTACTGGGGAGGAGGAGCTTGCGTGGGATACCCTGATGACAACATTAAAAGCATTTTAATAGCAATACAATATTTGATGAGACAATTGAAACAAAAAAAAGGAGGAGGAGAGAGCCGAACTTGGCAGAGGATTTCCTTCTAGGTAGTGTGCAGGCGGTGATGAAAACTTGTTGGCAGACATTGCCTCTTCAAATTTGATTCAACTCAGAGATTTCAGATTTGATTCAACTCACAGATATGAATTCAGGAAGAGCGATACTTGATGTATTGAAATTACTAGAATGGATGTTATATATATATAAATAAGAAACTCTTCTCTGTGTTCAGCTGTAAAAGAAATCCAGTTCCTTACGCAATATGTTATGGTGGGAAACATGGCAGCCTCACTTTCTTGGTCACCGTCCCCCTATCCAGAGCTACCAACTGTCGAGAACTGACATTTTTTAATGAATTCGTAAGCGGCGCATCATTTTGGGAGCCTTATCTTGACATTTGCTCGTTGAAAAAACAAAGGCGGTTGAGAAGTGTTGTCATGAAATTTTATACTTTTATAGATTCTCATATTAAAAAAGAAGACGTGGAGGAAAGAAGACGGGGAGGATGGGGGTGAGAGTTGAGCTCCGCTCCCGCCCCCATCCTCCCCGTCTGCTGCAACTTGAATAGTGCATGGGTCTGCGATTTTCATCTAGGGTTTGAGGAGCTAGTCGGCAGCCTCGAAATGAAACCAGAATTCAAATGAGGGATTTTATAGGAATAAATTACAAATTGTGGTCGTGCCAAAAGCTTCTAATATCGCTTTGTTTAATTAAGGAGTCTTCAAATTAATGGGTTAATATTTTTTGTGTATTTTTCGCATTGATGGGAAGAAATCCAACCAGCATTGGGGTTACGATTTATTCCTTTCGACAAATAAACCTCCATGCTCGTAGGTTAGTATAGTTAAAGGGCAATAACTTACCAAGGTTCAAATTATTTATGACATATTGATTTATTGTGATAATCTTGGAAGTCTTTTCAAATTATTTATGAGATATTGTTTTATTGTGATAATGTTGGAAGTGTATATAATTTATGGGATACATGTTATTTTAGGTGTGTTTTGGGATGCCTTAATCTTTATCAAATCACAAGTTATTGGTATATTTGGTTTGTGGGTTATCAAGTATATTCTTGAGTTATAGTGACAACCAACGGATTTGAAGAGGGGGAGGATGGGGGTGGGAGCGGAGCTCCACTCCTGCCCCCATTCTCCCCCTCTTCTTTCCTCCACGTCTTCTTTTTCCCGTAAGCAAATTAATACCGTCACCGCAAATTCCATTTATCTTCACCCTCTCACCAGTATAATATCGGCATTAAGAGTGAAGAGAAGCCCTCACAGTCATCTTCGATTTGTGAAATGGAGTTGTCTAGAGACGACCAACAAATGTCGGAGGAGTTGGAGTTTTGGAAATATTTGTTTGTTGAATCAGAAAACACTGAGTAGCTAAATGAGGAGGTTGACATGTCCGTCGATCGGATAGCCATGTGAAATTTCCAAGATGTTTGAATCATTTTTTTGTGCAATTTCCAAGATAAAATTGAATTGTCTTTCTGTTTCTGCTAGAATTTTAAGAGTGGAGTGTCCATCAAGGAGGCAATCTGCTCGTCAAATACAATACATGTATCTGTTGCACTGTAATTCCCATCTTGCTTAATGTTTTGCAAGGTCGCACTGTTCATTTTCAAATGTGACATCACATTATCACCATACCATAAAATATTAATACGTAAATTCCTATTAGGAACAGACACATATGTGTTACTTGTTTGTAGAAGAAAAATGTTTTTAAGGGTGGCTTAATTGCATTGTCGTCTATTTCACAAATAATTAAGCCACCCTTAAAAAAAATTAAGTGTGACCACACATAAGAAAGCTCCCCTACTAGTTATAATATACTATTCGTTATTATGTGTGATGTGTTTCAAGGGTTGGGGATGGGCGTTGATATATTTTTATAATTTCAATTGAGAAAACCAATTACCCCAAGAGGTGGGCATGGGCGTTGATATATTTGTATCATTTCAATTTAAACTATCAATTTTCCCTTACTTTTATGTTATCACAAATAAGAGGTAAGTTGGTGTGAAGGTGTTATATTCATGATAAACCCAACGTTGAAACCTTATATTCACTGTCCCCTTTTGATTCAATACAACCCAATATTTACAATAATGTGAAGACATACACAATTTAAATCAGAGGAAGATATGTATTTTAAACCTAGTCACAAGTATCTCCTATAAACAAAAAGTCCTTAGAGCCACGATATCATGAAAAGTATGAATTATGGAAAATACAAACAATAATGTGAAGACAAACACAATTTAAATGAGAGGGAGGTATGTATTTTAAACCTAGTCGCAAGTCTCTCCTATAAAACAAATAAAGTCCTTACAGCCACGATATCATGAAAAGCGTGAATTATGGAAAATACAAACAATAAGGTGAAGCAAACACAATTTAAATGCGAGGGAGTTATGTATTTTAAACCTAGTCGCAAGTCTCTCTTATAAGAAAAATAAATTCCTTAGAGCCACGATATCATGAAAAGCACAAATTATGGAAAATACAAATTATAGATTGTTGTAGTTTTGTGTTTTTGATAGGCCTAGGTTGGTTTATTATAAAATTTAAATGTTTTTTTAAATGTAATGTTGTGGGGGTGTTAGGGTGCCTTAGAATATAAAAAAAAAATTTAATGTCATGATGTTGGGAGTAGGGGGTGGGGGTGTTTTATTTTTTTTTAAAGTAATGTTGTTGGGGGATTTAGGGGGGTGTTTTAAATCCTTTAGATATTTTTTTAAATGTAATGCTATGGAGGGGTTAAGAGGATTAGGGTGGGAGGAGGGGTGAAGGGTTAGATTTTTTTTAATATAATGTTGTTGGGGATTTTAGGGTTACGGGGCGATGTTTTAAATTTTGTAAATGTAATGTTTTTGGGGGGTTAGGGGGATGTTTAATTTTTTTTTTTAATGTAGTGTAATTTTTTTGCGGGGGGGGCAAGGTGTTATGGGTTTAATTTTTTTATTATTATATCCAGTCGTTTATCTGCAGAAAATATAGATTCTGATGGGGTGTCAGAATCCATGGATGAGTGTGAATAATTTCACATGAAACATTTTAGATGTTTTTTATTAGTATGATGTTTGT
>LPNX010985235.1:0-102287 GCA_001517045.1 Pseudotsuga menziesii
GATATTAAATGCTATGAAATAATTGTCAAGCATATCCCATACCTCATTCCTGTAGACCTTCAACAAATCCTGCTTTACTTGATAGTTGTTCTTCACCTGTTGAACAACCAACTCGGAGTCGCCATATGCAGTAATTTGGTGAATGCCTAAGTCTTTAGCAGCTTTCAGTCCTAATATCAGAGCTTCATACTCAGCAATGTTGTTAGTGGTAACAAATTCCAGCTTATACATGAGTTTGATTGTTTCACCTCCAGGAGAAATGAGCAAAACTCCAGCTCCAGCACCCTCTTTGCAAGAGGATCCATCAAAATACAATTCCCACAGCCGATCTTCTTCTTCTCTACAATGTTTCACTGGTTTTTCTTTTTCAACTTGTAAAAGCCCAACAGAATCATCTTGATCACTTAAATTCAACATACAAGTCCCTAAATCTTTGTCAACAGAGTACAATGGATGATTAGTGGGGTTTTTATCATCTGTAACAATGTAGGCAAACTGTAGTTCTCTGTAAAGTCTTCTATTTTCTCCACCAAAAAAAGGAATGGTGGCATATGAGAGATCCATCTGTAAGGTTCCTCCTACCTTCTTTTCCCAGGATCTTGAAAGAAGCATACCAAACTTGGGTGTGATGTCTGCTACAACAACATCCATTATGACACTCTTCATGGGCAACTGAGTAAGGTTAACAACCATGTCCTTAATTACCCCTAGACACTTGACAGCTCGGGAGTCAAAGGCATATAAGTCATGGTAAGGTTTGGTGATACTGAGGCCAAGGGCTTCCATCACAGCTTTGGGCATTAAGTTATGGGATGCTCTGGAGTCTAATAGGCAATTGTGGATCATCTGGTCATGGAAAGTTAAGGTAACATAGAAGGGAGGAGAAGCACCATCTTCATTTTTTGTTTTCTCAGCTGGGGCAGAACCAATAAATATTTTTGGGCTTTCTTCTTACAAATTGACAGTATCTGAAACAGGCTGACCACTGGCAGCAGGCTGACTACTAGCAGAATTCATAACTTTTAAGACTGTTTGTTTATAAGATGGATTCTTTATAAGTTCAGTCAATGGAACATGAATTTTCAATTTTCCTAATTCAGTTTCCAAATTGAAATTCTGAGCTGACCTGTTTACCTCTTCAATCTCAGCATTTTTCTTGGACTTTTCTGCAGGCTGCTTCTTCTCTGTGACAGGACCAACAACTTGTTTATCTGGAACATTTGCAGCTGGAACATTTGCAGTAGGTACAGCAGATTTCTTCTTGGGAGCTTGGAATACTTGTTTCGGACCAGATCTGAGATTAATGGTCTTTTTAATTCCATTCTGATTAGCAGCAGCATTTACAGCAGTTTTCTCAAATTCTAAATCATCTTCAACTTCATACAAATCAACATCATAAAATTCAGAATTCAGAAAATCTTCTTCTGTTACAAAACCTGTGGATAAACCATCTCCAAAGTGATTCATGTCTTGGTCAGTTTTGGTCTCCTCAAAGAGCAGCTGTTCCTCAACCTCCTCTTCATCAGCTACATTATTTTGAAAAGGTGGGGGCACTCTCTTCTCTTCATTCTCTCTCCTTTCCTGCTGAATGTCATTATTTCTTCGCTCCCTTGGCATGAATCTAGGAGCAAAATGCCTCCTGAATTGATTTTGATTGTTTGGATTCCTCTGAGCCTCTGGAGCGGGCTTGCAGAATTCTTTTCCAGTTCTAGTTTGTTCAGCTTGGCAGTGAGAACCTTCACAAGTTTAGCCATTTCATCTATTTTAGCTTCAGCAGATTGAGGTGCAGCACTTGTTGAAACAGCCTCTTTCTTTCCCTTTCTTTCATACTGCTGCTGAGCTGTTTCTTTTTTAAGCTTGTTAGAAGCCAGTAAATTAGACTCTACTTCCAATGCTGCATCTTGCATGTTCAGCAGAGTGATAGGCCTTCTTTCTCTGAGTAATAGTGAGAATTCATGGTCAAATGCATTTGCATAAGTCAGCTTGGCTGATGTTTCGGTAGGTTTGATCTCTGCTGGGATCCTACTATACATTTTATTAAATCTTTTTGAGAAATCAGCAACAGTCTCATCCTTCTTTCTTCTGAGGGCACCAAACTCAGTGATATAATAGATATGGTCCTTGGTGTCTCCCCACTGTCTCAGAAATAGGTCTTGGAGCTCTTCAATTATGGTAATAGAGTTGGTAGGCACCTCTCTAAACCACTTTCTTACATCTCCATCCAGACTTTGCACAAATACCCTCATCCATACATCTTTAATTTCAATGTTCTGATTATCTGCATAACTCAGAAAGGCTTCCCAATGTTCTTCTGCAGTTGTTTCACCTTGTCCATTGAATTTGGGCATGTACTTCTGATAATCTCCTCCAGGTAAGGCATGTAAAGGCTGAGGTAATACTAATGGGGCATACCTGGCTGCCACCATTCTATCCATCATATCCATAGGAGGATTCTGAGCTGCCATTGTGGACTGAGGTTTAGACTGAGGTTTTGAAGAGGAAGAAACTTGACTAGAACTTGCTTGGAAAGGGATTTTTCCTACTTTAAGCTGGAAAAGGGGTATTTTCCCAGGAGAAGTAGTTTTTGCTTTCAAAAAGGTTTCAGGATTGGTAAAAACTTGAAAAGTACTTTCAGGAATGATAGGTTTTATCCAAGGTGAGTCTTCAGCTGGGTCTAATGAATCACCCAACTGGTGAGGGTCACAAGAAGCTGGTAAAGATTGGGACCTTCTGATTTTTCTTGCTGTTTTTATAATCTTTTCAGGGACTGTCACACCCAATAGCAAGGGAGATGTTGGTTTGCTCTTGGTTCCAATACTTCTAGAAGCCACTGTGACTACTTTTTTGTGAAAATAGCCTTCAAAGATGCTGGTTCAAGTCCACCTCTTAAACCAGGAAAATGATAAGTATCCCAGGGAAGATTTGCTTCAGCTTCGTCCCCGGCAACGGCGCCAAAGATGTTTGTGTCAGAAATTGTTACTAAGGCTAGGGTAACAAGCCAACACAATCTCAAGAGAAAAAACTCAATTCAAACTAGGGTTTAAGGTTTTGTTTATGTGTTTTTTGGTTGTAAGCTTCAAGATCATACAGGGAATACATTCAGAGTAAAAGAAACAACTAAATCATAGACATAAACTGATAAAGATGCCCAATATATCACAAAAATCCAATAAGGAGACTATGCTGTGGTTCATACATTAAAAGATAAGCATTACCAGAAAAAGACATCAACTAGCAATGAAATTACCATTTAACAAGCAAAACATGCTCAATAACAAAGCCAACATAGACAAAATGTAGGGGAAAGAGTCATATATCACATTATTTCATCAGAAAATGTATATAAGAGTTACAGTACCAGTTCTCTGAATAAGTCTGATAGTACAGGCAGCTAGCAGACCTCCTGATGCTCCCAAAATCCAGAACCCTCACAATGTCTTGCTAAATCATTTAAATAAGAAAGTTCTCCCAAAATCAGTTAGGTTTCACCTCCTAACTACCTCCATCGAGTCACTAAGTAGGTAAAGTAACAAGTGACCTTTACAAAATTACATGATTGCTAAAAATAGCAAATGCTTAACAAAAAGTGTTTATCAAAAATAACCACTAACTAAAAACAGTTTCATATATTCTTAGCTGCCTCCACAAGAAGTGATATTCCATCTAGGGCCTGAGACCTTTTCTTAGCTCTTTTATCCTTCTTATCCATATCAATTATCGTTTTTTGCAAGTCTTCATTTTCCTGTTGCAAATGATCAACAGTCTTCTCCAGCTTTGCACAGTACCTGTCAGCAACTCTTTTCCTGCTAAGGACTTCCTTGGAAACTTCTGACAGCTCCAAAAAATGTTTATGCATATCCTGCAACTCCTCTACAAGCCCTTTATTAACTTTGAATAATCCATCATTCGTTTCTTGCAGGTGCTTCATGTGTTTCTTGTATCTCTGAATACTTTCCTGTACATTCTCTTCATCAAAATTTGGGATCTCTGATATATTGTCATCCTGCATTAAAAGATCTGAAAAATCATCATGAACACTTGATTCTACTAAATATCCTTCTTGCTTGAGAATAGCTTGATCCTCTTCATCCAATTTATGATCTCCAAAAGCATCTTCCTTTGCTTTATCTTCTTCCTGCTGCTTGGTAAGTCTATCTTTAATTTCAGCAATTATTTCAAATAATGCAGACCTAGGCTATTCAACTTCTCCTACTAACTGTGATCTTTTTGTCTCTGTAGGTTGGGAAGAGGAGGAAGGTTTGACAGTTCTCTTTCCCTTACCTTTACTGCTCTTTCTAACCATTTTTATTTCTTCACTGGAGGACAACTCAATCACCACAGCTTCCTGTCTGGCTAGTTTAGGGTTAAGTAACTTTTTCATGTTCCATCTTAGCTTATTAGTAAGTCTAGTCTTGGGATTTCTATATGGAGCTACATTCTTCCTTTTCTTTTTCTTAGATTTGGCTGATTTTACCCTTGAGGTAGGAAAGTCTCCACATGCTTCTGTACTTGGCTCTGTCACAACAATCTGCTATTCATCCTCCAATAAATAACCTTCATCTTCAGATAATATGGTAAGAGGGCTCCTTTGTTTAGTTTGTAATTCCTCTTCAGGAGTAGCACCTCTCTCTTTATCAATAGTCCTAGCTTGTTCAGAAGGTGCTACTGGTGGTAATTTCAGACAAGGCTGCACTTCTTCACCTGCAAAGAATGAGTACTTGTTTCTCATGAAATCTGAAGCCACTTTGAGCTGAATGTCATCCTTTACTTGTTGTGCTACCTGGTCTGTCACCTTCTTGGCTTTAACCTCATCTTTACTTGTAGATTTGACTGAGTGACCCAACTTTTTGATCATTACCTTCCCCTTATCAGTCTGCCTTTTAGGCTGCTGATCTTCTTTTTGAGGATGAACATCTGACCAAAACAAAAAGAAATCCCAAGTCCTTCCCTCATGCTGCAACACTGTGGTAATGATCAGTTTGATGAGACCATGGTGAAAAAGTGACTGGGAGGTGTGATCATCATTTTGCTTTATCTTGCTTGACATCTTCTGCAGGCTTTTTAAGAAAAAGAAGGGCAAGTTCATTTTAGAAACTCCTACCATGTGTTGCAGGAACCTGAAATGATATTTAAAGACAAATGAATATTTGCCTTCACAGGTCACATAACTTTGAAGTATCCTTATGGGCTCAATCCATTCCTTCCTGAAATTTTGAATGAGGATACCCTTGTTCCAGTCAGGAGTCACATTAGGCAATATGTATCTTTGGGGTTCAAACTCAAAAGGCAGTTTTTTAAACCAATGCTCCCCCTCATTGCTGATCTCAGTAGCTTCTGCTATAAGCTCCACAGTCAGTTTGAATTTCAAAGCATCCATCATGATCATATCATCTTTGAGTCCCTTAGCAAACTTGCAGGACACCTGAGCATTGAAACCATCTATCTTCTTGAAAAACTTCAACCAACCTGCCTGCTGAAACAATTCTGCACAGTCAAGAAGCTTCTGAATCCAGGTTAGGTCTGTGGGCTCAGCCCTGTTGACCTTACCACTTTTGCCACTTTTCCCCATATTCTTCTTTCAGTAAATAGAAGCAGTCTGGTTTTAGGTTTCCAATAGGTTTTACAGACTGGTTTGCTGTTATATGAACTCCTTCTCAATCAGTTAAGTACTCCTGGACAGGCCAGCAATGTCAATGTTCCCTTGCCTCAACCATACAATTAGGTTTATGAATAGATAAACTGTGAGACAAGATCAATCATAAGTGAAAACTGTCATAAGAACAATATGGCTCTGCTTAATTTTCAAACTGCACCATTAGGAATAATGTCGAACTGTTTCAGCATATCAGCCACTCAAATTCATTATTTTAGGGTTTAGGAGAAAACAGTCTGATGTGTATTCAAAAATTAGCTCCTCCTTAGTACAACTGATTCAAATCACTGAAGACAGCACTTTGCTCAATTTGTAATGCTCAGGCTGTTCAATATAATTGCAGACTGTCAATGGAAGTGGTTTCCCTATCTTCAGTATTTCCTCTTCCTTCTATGCATCACAACAGCTTCGATCCTCAAACCCTAGATTTCTGATTGCTTCAGACTTTGCAAGAGTAACATCACATCATAGGATTATCAGACCCATCTGAGACTATCTTGTATGAGAAGAGAGAAAAGCACCAATGTTTGCAATATATTCACCCTAGCCACAAAATGTCATCAAATCCTGTTCATAAAAGCCAACCTGTTCTCCAAGCAATTGATATTGCCCTCCAAATGAGTGATTTCACAAGTCATGTCAATTCCAACAGCTTTCAAACCACTTGAACAAACCAATCCAACACCTTTTGTACAAAAGATTAGCATAACAAATCGATCTATGAATCCTTTGAATGCTATTTCCTGTAAATTCTGTCTTATACTGGCATTAGGTCATGAGAAGAATCCCTTCAATCAGTTCATTGTAACCAATCTGCATTACTATCAGAGTTTTTGAATGTATAGGAAAGCAAATGATAAACACTCCTCGTTCAAAGAGTCATTAAAACTTCACATGCTGAATGATTTTAAGTTCAAGGTCTCTTTGCTGCTCTGTTCCTTCCGATTCTTCATAATGGCTTCTGCTAACTATTTCTGTGGTGAAAAGTTTATTTCATGATATATTCTATCATCTCCAGTGGCCAATTTCTTCAGATAATCATGCAGCAAGAAAAACCCAAATTTTTGAGCTATAAGGGTTTTGTAGCAAGTACCTACCAATGTCTCAACTGTCGTGGCTTAAAGCTCTGTTTTAAGGTAGCAATGGTCTCTCCTCATGTATATAAGTGTTTCCAAATCATCTCCTTAACTGCAAATGAGTGAATCAAGATGCCCTAGTTTCTTGCTGGCGTTAAAACGTTGTTTTCTCTTCACAGGAACACAATCCACTTCTTTAGCACTTTGATCTGCATCACGAACTCTTCTCTCCTATAATAATGCATGTAGAAAGAGGAATTCAACAGCTTTATCCGAGATTTGCTGATCTTGTCCAACTGATTCCACGTTTTGAGCAATGATGAATCTGCTTTGGCTGCGTGACTGATAACTGCCTAAAATCGTGTCTAAACTGCGGTCACACGTGTTAAAACACCTTGCAAAATACGATCAGTCACTTCCAGACAAAAATCATGATGAAAATCTGCATTAAAATCGGAAAAACAAAGGGCCGCGATATTCTTGTAGCGCGCCCTTTGTTAAATTTTCCACCAGCGCTACAAGAATAACTGCTAAGCCAAATTTTCACAGTTTTGCAACTTTTTGCCAAATTGTGGGAGGTTTAGAGGACTGCTAAGGTTAATAAATAAGTCTAACTACTCTTTCAACACATTAATGAATCAACCTTTGAACATAAGACCTTCTTTACCCCTTTTAAAATATAAAAGACCAACAAAAATCAAATAAAATTTAAAAGACTGGGCTCAAAACCTATGCAATCATCCATATAGCTCCTGAAGGGGACTAAAATTAAAACTTGAAACCAAAACCTTCACTAAAGTAGATTGAAAACAAAACCAAAAATGGAGAAAATAAACCAAAAATGGAGAAAAAATTACTGACTTAACAGTTGGCAAAGCTTTCTTGGCAGTTATCACATTCGATCCGTCGCCACAGTTGAGATGTCGCTGAAAGGCATATGAACCGCCTGTTATGGTAAATGAGTTGGAATTTGGTAGGAGAAGGTAAACAGTCGCATTTTCTTTTACATTTTGTCTCCTTGGTAACGACAAATATGAGTATAAAGGAGAAGAACTGGGGATGGTGCAGGGACGCAGTTCATTGGGAGCATAGTGCAGCGTTTTCTCTGTAATGAGAAGCTTCAGCCTAGCATTTTGTTGTTCCTTTTGAAGTCGACTATTCTCAGTTATACTTGGCTTCTTTTGTCTATTGAAGTCCAGTTGTGTAACTTTCAGAGAGAAGTTCTTGAATACTTTACTGCTAATATCCAGTTCCCATGATTATAAAGAGTCGACAGTCTTCTCTGTTTTATTTGGCTTCTCCTTGCTTTTGAAGGCCAATTTGTATTATTCCAGAGAAGAGGTCTTGCAGAATTTTATACATACTCCTGAAATTGATTTGCAGAGTCCAGTTTTGTAACTTTCAGAGGGGGAATGATTAGACAGTTTGTTGAGAGCGCAATACCTCGTTTCCTTAGTTATAAAAGATTGGGGAAGTTTGCTGTAGATTCTAGATGCTGTTAGTGTAAAGTGGACCATTCTCTGTTACATGTGGGCTTCTTTGTCTTTTGAAGACCCGATTGTAATTTCCAGAGAGGAGTCTTGAAGACTTCCTATTCAGCCTTGTGTTTTACAGTTTGCTGTAGTTAATTTTGACAGAGAAAAAAGGATAGCAGGAGAGTTTTTGCTGCAATTTATCCAGAGTGTTGTTTTGTATTTAGAAGTCGACCCATTCTCTGTTATAGTTTGGCTTCCTTATATTTTGAAGTCCAAGTTGTAAGTTCCAGAGAGGAGTCTTGAAGACTTCCTGTCCAGCATTCTATTTCTGCAAATGCTGAAGTTGATGCCAGAACCATTTTGTACCATTTAAAGCCATTAATTGGATCGGTACCCATTGGAGAGGGACTCGGAGACATAGCCCAGTGGAGGGGGTGAACTCCGTTATCAACTTCTGTTTGTGACTCTATTTCTATGCTTTCTTCCTTGTATATATCTATCAATTTTGTGGTTTTTCATTCCTGTTCTGAGCATTTAATTTCTTCTAATACTGCCCATTAATTAACCTGTTGCACGCATTCTTTTACAACAAAATTTTAATGCGCTAAAGTTGAGGTCCTATGGATCATATTTGGTATCAGAGCTGGTTGACTGTTGTGCAAGTTTATGAATGCTTACCAGGTCTAGGTTAAAGCTTGGTGAAGGAGAATTAGTTGAAGGAGATCCTAATATTGGCTCCAGGAGAACATTCTAAGGAACGATGTCTTCTCCATGAGGGGAAGAAGAAGGACATACCGAACGGGAACAACCTGTCATTTCTGAAACTGAGTTTCTGGAGGCTTGTTTTTTTTATTTGTTGAGGTCACATGTGGAATTTTCTTTCGGCACAAAAGATTTTAGAGTTGGACATCATGATGCAAAGGAAACCGTGCATTAAATGGTGCAAGAATAGCAGGAGACGAGTCAGGCAATTTGCAAAGATGGACATTTAAATCATCATCCTTTTGAATTTGAAAAGCAAGTTGTGTTGCAGATCATCAAGGGAAGATTGAAAGTTGCATATGCAAAGAATTTTAAATGGTATGAACCTCCTTTGGTCATGGACGAGGAGACTAATATGCAGATTCTAAGCAAGGAGGGATGCATGGAGATGGGAATGGCGAGGAAGTGGTACCCTCACCTACCTGCAGGCTGATCTAGGATTTTGGAGGTCCAAAAGCTCTCCAATGGGGAGGATTGATCCAACAGATTATTCCTCTTTAAAGATCCAATATGGTACATGGTTCATAGAAGCCGCGCATGAAAAAAATCGAACTGCAGATACACCAAGAAGCCGCGCAGATCGGAGGTTGGAAGAGACCTCCTTGAGCAGCATCGGAGGTCGAAAGCATTTCCCCTTCTGAAATGGTGGGGCTCATAAGCCTTTCTCTTTCCACAACATCTAAGGTCGAAAGCATTTCCCATTCTGAAACAGCGGGGCTCGGAAGCTTTTCCTCTTCCACAACTGCGGGGCTCGGAAGCCTTTTCTCTTCCGAAATGGCAAGGATTTGAAGCTTTTCCTCTTCCGAAACAGTGGGGCTTGGAAGCCTTTTCTCTTCCGCAAAGGCGGGGCTCGGAAGCCTTTTCCCTTCCACAACAGTGAGGCTCACAACGAATCCCCCTTCCACAATGGCGGAAGCTTGACAGACATTCGGATGGA
The DNA here is from genome assembly GCA_001517045.1 of Pseudotsuga menziesii. Lineage (NCBI taxonomy): Eukaryota > Viridiplantae > Streptophyta > Pinopsida > Pinales > Pinaceae > Pseudotsuga > Pseudotsuga menziesii. The sequence goes on from LPNX010985235.1 coordinate 9,904, forward strand.
TCAGAGGTCGGAACGCTTCCGGCAGCCGCAACGGTCGAAGCCCAAAACTTAAAAGATCGGCGAAATAGCTCGACGGAATCGAAAGAAGAAGTGGTGCGCCATCTGCAACTACGGAAACCAAAGTGACTAAAACTTCCGGCTCTAAAACCAAATGACTGTCGATTGAGATAAGAGTTCATCGGAGCTAGTTACTCTTTCACAACGGTGGAAGCCCGGATAACAAAAACTTCTGACTCAAACACTGCAATATGCATGGCGCGGTGACATTGCTAAACTGTTGGCAGTCTGTGCACAATTTTGTTACGTTTTATACATATGACGTTATTATGATATGGCAGTATTTCATCATGAACAACTTATGTGTAATAGTTGGCAAAGATTTCTTGGTAGTTATCACATTCGATCCGTCGCCACAGTTGATATGTTACTGAAAGGCATATGAACCGCCTGTTATGGTAAATGAGTTGGCATTTGGCAGGAGAAGGTAAACAGTCGCATTTTCTTTTACATTTTGTCTCCTTGGTAATGGAAAAGATGAGTATAAAGGAGAAGAAATGGGGATGGTGCAGGGACGCAGTTCATTGGGAGCACACTGCAGCATTTTCTCTGTAATGAGAAGCTTCAGAGAGCATTTTGATGTTCCTTTTGAAGTCGACTATTCTCAGTTATACTTGGCTTCTTTTGTCTGTTGAAGTCCAGTTGTGTAACTTTCAGAGAGGAGGTCTTGAATACTTTACTGCTAATATCCAGTTCCTGTGATTATAAAGAGTCAACTGTCTTCTCTGTTTTATTTGGCTTCTCCTTGCTTTTGAAGGACAATTTGTATTATTCTAGAGAAGAGGTCTTGCAGACTTTAGTACATACTGCTGAAATTGATTTGCAGAGTCCAGTTTTGTAACTTTCATAGGGGGAACGATTAGAAATTTCATTGAGAGTGCAATACCTCGTTTCCTCAGTTATAAAAGCTTGGGGAAGTTTGCTGTAGATTCCAAATGCTGTTAGTGTAAAGTCGACCATTCTCTGTTACATGTGGGCTTCTTTGTCTTTTGAAGACCCGATTGTAATTTCCAGAGAGGAGTCTTGAAGACTTTATGTTCAGCCTTCTATTTAACAGTTTGCTGTAGTTAATTTTGAAAGAGACAAAAGGATAGCAGGAGAGTTTTTTCTGCAATTTATCCAGAGTGTTGTTTTGTATTTAGAAGTCGACCCATTCTCTGTTATAGTTTGGCTTCCTTATATTTTGAAGTCCAAGTTGTAAGTTCCAGAGAGGAGTCTTGAAGACTTCCTGTCCAGCATTCTATTTTTGCAAATGTTGAAGTTGATGCCATAACCATTTTGTACCATTTAAATCCATTAATTGGATCGGTACCCATTGGAGAGGGACCCAGAGATGTAGCCCAGTGGAGGGGGTGAACTCTGTTACCAACTTTTGTTTGTGACTATGTTTCTATGCTTTCTTCCTTGTATCTATCTATCAGTTTTGTGGTTTTTCATTCCTATTCTGAGCATTTAATTTCTGCTAATACTGTCCATTAATTAACCTGTTGCACGCATTCTTTTACAACAAAATTTTAATGCACTAAAGTTGAGGTCCTACGGATCATATTTGGTATCAAAGTTGGTTGACTATTGTGCAAGTTTATGAATGCTTACCAGGTCTAGGTTAAAGCTTGGTGAAGGATAATTAGTTGAAGGAGATCCTAAGATTGGCTCCAGGAGAACATTCTCAAGAACCATGTCTTCTCCACGAGGGGAAGAAGAAGGACATACCGAATGGGAAAAACTTGTCATTTCTGAAACTGAGTTTCTGGAGGCTTGTTTTTGTTATCTGTTGAGGTCACATGTGGAATTTTCTTTTGGAATAGAAGATGTTAGAGTTGGACATCATGATGCAAAGGAAATCGTGCAGCAGATGGTGCAAGAACAGTAGGAGACGAGTCAAGCAATTTGCAAATCTGGACATCAAAATCATCATCCTTTTGAAGTTGAAAAGCAAGTTTTGTTGCAGATCATCAAGGGAAGATTGAAAGTTGCATATGCAAAGAATTTTAAATGGTATGAACCTCCTTTGGTCATGGACGAGGAGACTAATATGCAGATTCTAAGCAAGGAAAGATGTATGGAGATGGGAATGGTGAGGAAGTGGTACCCTCACCTACCTGCATGGTGATCTAGGATTTTGGAGGTCCAAAATCTCTCCAATGGGGAGGATTGACCCAGTGGATTATTCCTCTTTAAAGATCCAATATGGTACATTTTTCATTGAAGCCGCGCATGAAGAAAATTGGATGGAAGATACACCAAGAAGTCACGTAGATCGGAGGTGGGAAGAGATCTCCTTCAGCAGCATCAGAGGTCGAGATCATTTCCCCTTCCGAAATGGCGAGGCTCATAATCCTTTCTCTTTCCGCAACATCAGAGGTCAAAATCATTTCCCCTTTCGAAATAGTGGGGCTCGGAAGCTTTTCCTCTTCCACAACTGTAAGGCTCAGAAGCCTTTTCTCTTCTGAAACGGCGGGGCTCGGAAGCTTTTCCTCTTCCGCAATGGCGGGGCTCGGAAGCCTTTTCTCTTTCGCAACGGTGGGGATCATAAGCCTTTTCCCTTCCACAATGGTGGGGCTCACAAGGCATATCCCTTCTGCAACAGCAGAATCTTGACAGATCTTCAGACAGATCGGAGGTCGAAACTCTTCCGGTAGCCGCAATGGAGGAAGCCCAAAACTTAAAAGATTGACGAAATAGCTCGACGGAATCGAAAAAAGAAGTGGTGCCCCATCCGCAACTGCAGAAACCAAAGTGACTAAAACTTCCGGCCCAAAAACCAAATGACTATCAGTTGAGATAAGAGTTCATCGGAGCTAGTTGCTCTTCCGCAATGGCAGAAGCCCGGATAACAAAAAATTTCGAATCAAACACTGAAATATGCATGGCGCAGTGACATTGCTAAACGGTTGGCAGTCTGTGCACAGTTTTTTTGCGTTTTATACATATGACATTATTATGATATGGCAAGATTTCATCATGAACCACTTATGTGTAACAGTTGGAAAAGCTTTCTTGGTAGTTATCACATTTGATCCGTCGCCACAGTTGAGATGTTGCTGAAAGGAATATGAACCGCCTGTTATGGTAAATGAGTTGGAATTTGGCAGGAGAAGGTAAACAATCACATTTTCTTTTATGTTTTGTCTCCTTGGTAACGGCAAAGATGAGTATAAAGGAGAAGAACCGGGTATGGTGCAGGGACGCAGTTCGTTGGGAGCACACTGCAGCGTTTTCTCTATAATGAGAAGCTTCAGAGAGAATTTTGTTGTTCCTTTTGAAGTCGACTATTCTCAGTTATACTTGGCTTCTTTTGTCTGTTGAATTCCAGTTGTGTAACTTTCAGAGAGGAGGTCTTGAATACTTTACTCCTAATATCCAGTTCCCATGATTATAAAGAGTCAACTGTCTTCTCTGTTTTATTTGGCTTCTCCTTGCTTTTGAAGGCCAATTTGTATTATTCCAGAGAAGAGGTCTTGCAGAATTTTGTACATACTACTGAAATTGAGTTGCAGAGTCCAGTTTTGTAACTTTCAGAGGGGGAACGATTAGACAGTTCGTTGAGAGCACATTACCTCGTTTCCTCAGTTATAAAAGCTTGCGGAAGTTTGCTGTAGATTCCAGATGCTGTTAGTGTAAAGTCGACCATTCTCTGTTACATGTGGGATTCTTTGTATTTTGAAGACCCGATTGTAATTTCCAGAGAGGAGTCTTGAAGACTTTCTGTTCAGCCTTCTGTTTTACAGTTTGTTGTAGTTAATTTTGACAGAGACAAAAGGACAGCAAGAGAGTTTTTGCTGCAATTTATCCAGAGTGTTGTTTTGTATTTAGAATTCGACCCATTCTCTATTATAGTTTGGCTTCCTTATCTTTTGATGTCCAAGTTGTAAGTTTCAGAGAGGAGTCTTGAAGACTTCCTGTCCAGCATTCTGTTTTTGCAAATGCTGAAGTTGATGCCAGAACCATTTTGTACCATTTAAAGCCATTAATTGGATCGGTACCCATTGGAGAGGGACCTAGAGACGTATCCCAGTGGAGGGGCTGAACTCCGTTATCAACTTCTGTTTGTGAGTCTGTTTCTATGCTTTATTCCTTGTATCTGTCTATTAGTGTTGTGGTTTTTCATTCCTGTTTTGAGCATTTAATTTCTGCTAATACTGTCCATTAATTAACCTGTCGCACGCATTCTTTTACAACAAACTTTTAATGCACTAAAGTTGAGGTCCTATGGGTCAATTATGTCAGTAGTGGGGACGTTTGAGAGGTTCGCACTGACTTCTGACACCTTGTTCCCCATTGCCAAGGCCAAGCTAAGGGTGTCAGTTGCATGATCTCTTACAGTTTTCAGCACCACATTGGGGAAAGGTAACCGCAATGCCTCACTATATATGTCAGTCGTCTCCTTGAAAGTTTTATCAGCCCTCTCTTCATAATATCCTATCTAGTCCTCTTTGGATGAATGCTTGCTTGGAGTCTTCCTGTCAAATACATACTCTTGTACTTGCAATTCGGATATCTTTGGCTCTTGTTGTTGTTGTTCTTTTGCTAAATTCTTCTTCTTCACCTGTCCCTTTGTCTGGCTCCTTTTAACCTGCACTAATTGTTGCTCCTATTCTACTTTCTACTTCTTGGGCATACTAGCTGTGTCCACTTATTTAGTGTCCATGGGATCGAGACCCCCTCTTTTTATTGAACTCACTGAATAGCTGACCAGTGAGGAGAATTCCCTTACTATTGCAACCACTTTATCCAATTCTCTTTGTAGAGAAACTACCTGAGGTAGCTGTGAGCCAGTACCTTGCTCTATGCTGGTATCCATCAGGGAAGGATTAGGGAAATCGTCCCAATTGGATGCTTCTCTAAGTCCAGGTATTTCAGTGTGTTCAAAAGGCCTGCATTTATGAGCTTTCCTGCTTTTGGAAATTACCTGGTGAGGGTCATAATTTACCGCTTGTCCCAGGGAAAACTCCATGCCTCTAAGCAAGTGGGTAACAAGGGGAAAATAAGCCATGCTTCTAACTGTGTATGGTCCTACTTCCCATGGGAAAATCAAACTTGAGATTTTCTTAGAGTTCAAGAAGTGCTCTAATTCAAGAATGAGTCTTTTTCGGATCAACTCCACGGATAAAACCCTGGTAGTTAGAAAAGATGGAAGAATGTAAGGTGGATGTATGAATCCATACAACCTTATGGTCCTTCCAAATTCTGTGAAGAACCAGTCCCCTATCTTCTTGCTATTTGACAGCTACAACCTTTTCCTCGTCTCAGGAAACACCCTAGGTAACATTTCTTGAAAGAAGAGTTCGTATATTTTGGCCATCAATTGATTCATGAATTTACAGTAATCTGTGGCCATATCAGCAGTGATTTCAAGTTCTGGTACTTATAGGTCCTCCTCATTATAAGCTATAAAAATTCCTAGCAAAAAGGACTCGAATCTAAACATTCTAGTGCCATTGAAATTCGCTAACTAAGAATGGACGTTCTTGGCCAGGAACTCATCAAACTTAAGGCAGCAGGATTGACAGGATTGTCGAAGAAATTCAGGTTCAACTGGACAAGTACTCAGGACAAACAAAAGACTCAATAATGACTCTGTGACATAAACGTCAGTATCTAGACCTAGGATCTGACTAGCCAGGGATATACATCACTGAGTTTCTTCATTGAATTGGTTGAGTTCAATACGGTAAGATAGGTCGATGGGTTCACTATTGGGTTTAGAACAAGTTTTCAAGAAGGTTTCTTTACTCTCATCTGTAGACTCTCTAAAACAGAGTATAATATTTTCTTCCTGGTACTCTTCGGATATATGGATGAATTTGTCAGGGAAATCCAGGGTTTTGTGGATGATGGAGGCTTGGACTAGGAAAAGGATTTCAGACTTTGATTTATTCATATAGACACCTTCGATGACAGAGAAATTGTCTGCACACCATTCGACTAACTCAGGGCAATGGGGGGTTCAGCCAACAGAGAAGAAATGGAAGAAATATTTAAAAACACTACAGGTATCTCCACCTCGGTTCTTAAGTTCTTCCAATTTGCTTCTGGTGGTTTCATTGGCTTCCCCCACCAAGATGGTATAAAAAATCTCAGCATTCTCATCCACCAGACTTTCTTCTGCCCTTTGACCTGTGGCCTTAGGTTCTACATCATCTCTCACCCCTATCACTTCTGTATCTCCTACTACATCCATGTTTAAATAGCACTGAGAGGGTATCGGGGCCTACCTTGTTCTGTATCATAGTCTCCTGGTTCGTTTGTGCTGATGCTCTCTAGGTGGTTGGATATTTGGTGGCTTCGAGGTTTTGGAAAAGGAAAATCTTTGCAACTTCATGTGGACCCCTTTATAGCTTTTCACACAACATAACCTTCGTGCTCTTCCCAGGCGGCTTGCACCATAGATATCACTCTTTGCGATATGAACAATAGGTATGTGAGGTTATTTATGTTACATCTTTCCCTACTTCATGGATGTGTAGCTCAACCGTCGATCAAGATCGACTTCTTCACAACCGTTGATCTGGGTGGACCCTACCATTTTTTGTGAAGTGAGGTTGTGGTTCCCTCCATGCTACTCCATGTTGCAAAATGGACTATGACCACTGATCTCCCTCTATTCTCATAGGGACCATCGATTTGAGTGGCTCATACCACTTTTCACAATCTACGATTGATGTAGCATCCTCGCAAGTTTAGAATGTGAAATCAATTCTAACGGTGGATCTTCTTGTATCCCATTCTCGACCATCAAATGCATTCGTCCTTTAAACTATTTCATAATCTGGAAAAGTGGTTCTAGTTGGGCATGTTCACCATGCGAAATGTTTTGACATCATTGATCTGCCATCGGATCAATCTCAACCATTCAATCATGAGTCTCACTTAATGCCTTCAGCATGCTCGACGTTCTCTTCTTTATCCTACTCCTCCGATCCACAGACTATTTGTTTCCTTTAGTGTTCACCACCGAGGATTATTCCAATGATTGAGTGCTATCTTGTGTGTGCCATCAGGCCCTTCTACGAGCACTGAGCTAGCTTCCGAACACATCTTGATAAGGCTAAAACTCCCATGTATCTCTTATGAACAAAATTTAACAAAGCGTCAACAACTGGCTCCATGAGGGATGCTATCCTCCCAGTGATGTAGCAAAGAACCCGTAGACTAGTCGCCTACTCCATTGAAAACCTCCTTTTATTTCATTTCTTGAAGAAAAAAAACATACTTTGAAAGAATGGTTACCTCTTCTGATCTTAGGGCCTTCTCCACGAGCTCAGAAATCTTTCAATTCACCATCTGTACTAATTAAAATATAATACATATTTACACTATGATACAAGGACCTTCATCCCTTCATTCCAAGTAATGTTTCAGGAACCTCCCATTCATTGTGCCTCCTTCATACTGCGGCCCATCTGGATACTGTAAAATGAAGGTGTTGTCTCCTCTATGCACCACAATAAGGTATGGGCCCACCCATAAATGGTCGAATTTTCCATGTTTCCCTTTCTCTTCGTGTGGGGCATCCCATTTTAGCCCCAAGTCATCGACCTAGAAAACGTCTTCCTTTATTCTTCTGTTGAAGGTATTCTTCATTTTCTCCTAATGTATCTATACTTTATCATAAGCCTTGTCCCTTGCTTCATTAAGCTCAATGATCTGGTTGATCCTTCTCTAAATGGGGTTAGGCTCATCCAAAGGGTACTGCAATAACTTCATCACAGGAACACCCAGAGAGTTAGGAAAAATTACCTCGGCTCCATATACCATCTGAAATGGTGACATACCGATGGCACTTTTGGTGTTGATTCTGTTGGCCCATAAGGCATATTTCAATTTCATGTGCCAGGATTTCTTGTTATCTTCCAACAACTTCTTAGTGATCCTCACAAGGATTTTGTTATAGGATTTGTCCAGTCCATTCCCCTGTGGGTAATAAGTCGTAGAGTGATTTAAGCTTATATGAAATTTGTGGCAAAAATTAATCATTTTCCTAGATTTAAATGCAAGTGCATTGTCTGTCACAATCTGCTTTGGGCAGCCGAACCTTGCTAAATATTATTTTCTAAGAAATCCATTATCACTTCTTCTGTGGCTCTCCTGGTTGGTATGGCCTCAATCCACTTTGTGAAGTAATCAGTGGCAGTCAGAATCCACTTATGCTTCTTGGAGGAGTTTGGATTTATTTCTCTAATGAAATCTAACCCCCATTGCTGGAAAGGGGCTTCCACAGATATAGGGTTGAGGGGAAGAGACACCACTTTCCTTTTTCCTTCAAAAATCTGACATTGGTGGCATTTTGTTGTTACCTTATAGACATCTAAAAACAACAAAGGCCAATAAAATCCTGCCCTTAGAATTTTGTTTGCGGTAACTTTCTAGGAATGGTGTCCCCCACAATATCCTTCATGAAATTCCTTTGCTGCATGCTGAGATTCATCCTCCAGAAGACATTTCAGCTGTATTCCCCTGGGATCCTTCCAATAAAGGTATTTTTCTATGATGCAAAATTTTGCAGCTTTCAGTTTTACAGATCTATCCTGGGTTTTGCTTAGCCCAACAGGAGGTTGTAAGTTTTGCAATACAAAAATAATGTCAGCACACCAAGGAGATGCAGAGAAATTAGATTTCACTTGCACCTCTGCCTCTACCTGACTAGACTGGCAAGCTAGAAAATTTAGCTACAGAGAGTCACAATGGGCGTTAGTCATCATCTTAGCCCACCCTTTCCCTTTGATCAAATTCATGGGCTTGATTTCTATGTCATATTCCAAGAGCTCTGCAACCCATTTATCTCTCTTTCCTTCTGGATCTGGCTATGTAAGTATGATTTTCACTACACTCCAGGGTACATATGCAATTATGTGGGAATGGAGGAGGTAGATTCTGAAATACTTCAAGGCTTTGACCAAAGCATAGGCTTGTTTTTCCATTATGCTATATCTTAACTCTCCATCCCTCAATATTTTACTGAAGAACACTATGGGTTGTTGTTCACCCCAATCATTTTTCTATAGCAACACTGCCGCTACAGTGTGTTCTGAAGCATAGGAGAATATTAGGAAATATTTCTCAAAATCTGGGCTGATCAGTATAGGAGCCTCTGAAATGGCTTGTTTTATATCTTTGAAAGATTTCTTTGCTCCTATCATCCATTTGATTTCATGATCTTTCCATAGCATGTAAGTAATGTCCATCATGATTTCGGTAAATATGGGGATGAATCTCCTTACGAATTTGACTTGACCAATGAAATAATGTATCTCCTTCTTACTCCTTGGTTCTTCTACTTTCAAGATTCCTTTTATCCTGTCTGGATCGATCCTAATCCCTTCCTTTGAAATTATGTGCCCTAGCAACTTTCCTTCTTCTAGAGCGAAGTTCGACTTTCTAGGGTTTAATGAGATGCCATACTTCCTGCATTTAATGAAAACTCTATCCAAATTCCTGACATGATCTTTATCCCACCTGGAGTATACAGTAATGTCGTCCATGTATACCACCACAATTGTTTCTTTTTCTTCTGCAAAAGCAATATCCATGGCATGTTGGAATGTTGTTGCATCATTCATTAACCCAAACATCATCTTTGCATACATGAATGTACCCCAACGTGTGGTGAAAGCTGTTTTTTCTTGGTCTTCAGGTAACACCTTCACCTGATTGTAACCGGAGAAACCATCCATAGTGGATATCCTTTCTGATCCTACCACCTTCTGCATGATCTGGTCCTTATTTGGAAATGGGTAGTTGTCTTTCAAAGAAACTTTATTTAAATTTATGAAATCTATGCATAGCCTTATCTCCCCATTCTTTTTCCAAACAGGAACCAAATTGGCTACCCATTTTGAAAACCTCAGAGTCATTATTATATTTGCATCAAACAACCTTTTTACTTCTTTTTCAACAATGGGTACTAGCTTGAAATTGATCCTCTTGAGTTTTCTCCTGAATGGTTTTTCTCCGGGTTTAATCGGAATTGTATGCTATATGATGGAAGTGTCATACTCTTTCATATTTTCATAACTCCATGCAAACACATCCGTTTATTTCTTCATCAGGTTCACATACCCTTGTTTTTCTTTAGCGGGTAATTTCTTGGACAATTTTATGATTTTTGGGTCGCTTTCAGTGCCAATATTTATATCTTCGATAACATCCATGGAAGGCTCAACCTTTGGTTATATGGCTACATCATTTTGGTCAAAAAGAGACTCTAAAGGGATCAAACCTCTGGGAATATGATTTCTTTTCAACTCGACTATATCCCTTCCTCCCAAAGAGTCTTTTAATTTTCCCGTCCCGATGGCTTCTTCCCCTTCCTCTTCAACATCTAGGAATCTTTCGGGGTCAGCACCACCTACATCTATGTGGGTGTTTTCAAAATCACTGAAAAACTACAGAAATATTTTGATCTGCATATCATCTTCGAAGACTTTCCAATTTCTGGTGTTTTCTGGTATGGAAGGTCTATTTATAATATCTACTTTATACTTCCTTTTGCCCACCGTATGAGCTTTGAATTTTCCTACTGCAGTTGCCAGAGAGTTTGGCATCATATTCTCATATCTAGGGATCACTTGGACCGTATGTATATTCGGTGAATAAATTTCCAAACATATCTCATACCTCATTCTAGTAAGCTCTCATTCTTGGATGTCTAGTCTAATAGCTGTCGTTCACCTGATTTACTATAAGCTCTGAATCACCAAAAATTTGGACCCTTTTCGCTCCTAAATTCTTTAGTGCATGTAGACCTAACAACAAGGCCTCGTACTCTGCTACATTGTTAGAGCATTTAAAAGTCAACTTATAGGAGTAATATTTGGTATCCCTAATGGGGGATATTATATACACACCTGCACCAGCACTCGCTTTAGCCACTCAGCCATCAAAATACATATTCCATAGTCCTTCATCCTTCTTATTTCTTTCCAAAGATTCCAGCTCACTAGTCATTTCTTTATCCTTTTTACCTTTCCATGGCACAATGATTTTTGAGTTGCAAGGAGATGTATCATTAAATAAAATAGACGATCCCGAGTCTATGTCGACACCACAGAAATGATGGATTTCAGGCTAAGAATGACTACTCACGACGTAAGGCAATCTCTTCTCACTGTACAACCTTTTTTTTTCATTCCGAATGGGAATTGTCGCATATGTCATGTCCATTTACAAGCTACCTTTCAGCTTCAAAGTCCAAGACCTTGACAACAAAATACAAAACTTGGGAGGAATGCCAGCCACAATGACATCCATGACTACAATTTTAGATGGAAACTTATTTAAAGACACCACCATGTCTTTGATCAATCCCAGACATTTTACCCTCTTAGAATCTAAGGAATACAGGTCTTTATAAGGCCTGGTAATCTCCAGTCCTAGGATTTCCACCACTCCCTTTGGCATCATATTGTGTGAGGATCCTGAATCCAACATAGCATTGTGTACCACCATATCATGTATATTCAAGCTCATGTAAAAGGGAGGCACCTCCTCATATTCACTGTCTATGTTGTCAATCTTAGACCCCAGAATAATAGTAGGGTTTTCTTCAGTCAGTTCCAAGATATCCGGGTGAGCTTCTCCTTGATTGGAAATCATCGTTGTTATAGTGTCCCTGTATTCCTAATTCCTCAATAATTCATTGAAAGGAATCAAGACCTTTAGCTTATCTAGCTTGTTTTGGAGGTTAAACATGGGGGTGGTTTTTCCCAATTCAACCAGTTCCATTGGCTCCAACTCTTTCACATTACGATTCCCTTTTTCCACTTCTCTAGGTGCTATCGACCCCTTTTGTTTTTCATCTCCTTTCCCTGGGCCGGTCTGACTATTAGAAGGTTGGTCTGGGTTTAACCCTCCTTTATGTATAGAAACGTCCCTATTTCTTAAAATTATCTTCCTGACATCGTCTATAGCATGCATATACCCTTTATCATATTGCTCCAATTCCCATGTCTGGGTCTTAACATCCACTTGAGCGAACATATCATGTTCCTCTTCAGTCAAGTAGATCTCAGAGTCCAAATCGCTCAAATGATGGATATGATCTTCGGTGAACTCAGCTTCATCTTCGGGAGCCACATAGTTTTCATGGAAAGGAGGCCTGATTAGCTGCTCTTCTTGGTTTCTTGGATTCCTCACATCCCTTGGTCTATTTGGTTGGAGTGACGGAGGGACTTGCCTTCTAAAATTAGGATTCCTTATCTGAGGTTCACTCTGCTCCCGGTTTGCCGGCTTTGCCTCTACAATTAGCCAATCCATCAATTTTTCTATATTTTTGAGCATCATCTCAAATTTTATATCATTGGATGAAGAGGCAGAAGTAGAGGGGTGTTCCCCTTATCTACCTTTCCTTCTGTCAACCTCCGCCCTTGGTTTAATTTTTCCACATGCCATCATATTGGTTTTTACTTCTAGGGCATCAGTGAACATGGTTGGGAGGGTGTTTGAATTTCTTTCTCTCAATAACAAAGCAAAATCATTGTCAAAGGAATCAGCATAATGAAGTTTAGCTTCCTCAGGTGAAGTTTTGATATCGGTAGGTATCGAGCTGTAGACCCACATGAATCTACTGGAAAACTCATGGACCAATTCAAAACATCCTTTCTTGAGATTGTTGTATTGAGACAAGACCTACAATGGGCTTTGTTTATCATCCCACCTTTCTAGAAATATGGTCTGAAAACTAGCGAAGCTGTGGATAGACTTAGGTGGAAAATATTTGTACCACTTCTTGGCTTCCACAGATAAACTCTGAGTGAAAAACCATATTTTGACATCTTTATCATCCACCTATTCCAGTTCAATGAAGTCATAGAACTTATCCACATGGTATCTTGTCGAGACATTTCCCTCCCCATCATAGAGTGTAATTCTTTGAGTGTAGTTCAAGGGGAGGCCATGTAGAACTAGAGGTAGGGCTAACGGGGAAAATCTAGTAGAAGCCATTGGGGTAGGTTTATTAGGAACATACAAGGGGTTATGCAACTGGTTGTTCTAAAATATAGGGGCTAACTCTTCAGCTTTTGGTGTGGTCTATAGGTTTAGCCACAAAGAATCAAGCAGATAGGATTGCAATGTATTAGGGCTAACCCCAGTTTTTCTTATGTTAGATTCACATTTAGACTTGGTTAGTAGTCTTTCATCGCCAACCCCCCAGTTGGGTTCCACTATGCCATACAAATCTTGAGAGGATGAAGTACCAAACAATGGAAAATCCACTTTCTCTTTATTTCCATTTCTAAATATTCTTTCTGGATTATCCACACTTTGCAAAGTTTTGGGATAAGGGTTACCTCTAGTGTCGATCTTTCTGGAAGCCAGGATATCTAGTGTGATACTAGTCGAAGTGGGTGTGGATTCACCAGGAAGAATGTACAAACTTCTCGCGAATTTAGAAATTTCTATTTGCCCCCAAAAATCTCTTTCTTTCTGACCACCGATCTCCTCAGTGGAGTTTCCTTCCAGAATATTTCGGTCGATTTGCCAAGGAAAATGATACAACCTTTTTCACATGCAAGAATCTATGTTTTCCCATAGAACCCTTTATCCTTGGAGGTTTTTTCATTCTTCCCAAGGATGATCTTCAACTCATCCTCGGAAACGGCACCAGTTTGTTAGCACCGGAATTGAGCCCAAAGGTTGCAGAAGGCCTACTCCCGAGTTACAGCAAAACCACTTTCGAAGAGAGAACTGGCCTTTTTCTCTTTCGAGAGGGATCTCTCACCAAATGTTAACAATTCCAGATATATATACAAGTGAAACTATAAATTGTTTGTGAAATTGGTTGAAAAAAAACACAGAACCATTGGGTGATGGAGTCAAGATATGTAACATAAATAAACATAACTTTTGCAAGCGATTTCAACATATGGTAAAGGTATCCACTCGATCACAACCGATTTATAATTTTCTGGTGGAAAAGAATAACATGAATAGACCATCAACATAGAGCATTGAAAAATGAATAGTGTATTAACTTTAGAAGAAAACTTTGGTGAATATTTGAAACAATAGATGGAGCATAGCAAGTATGAATTCCAAACTATTAAACACTATGTCCAGATATGAAAGAAAACAAAATGGAAGAGATAAACTAGAAAAAAAACATTCACATAAGCAAAGAAGCAACAGACCGCAAATACGAATGACACATGAATCCCTATAAAAACCACCAACTTCGGCTCTGCAATTTTTATTGAAATTCTCTCAAAAACATATACAGCAAAATTACATTAGTTTCAACCTTTTCTTCTTCTTCAGGAGGTATATTTATAGCTATTTGGATTCTCTAAACTGACATTCAGGAACTAAAATTTGTTACAACTAAAGGACATCCTCTAACAAACTTTGAGGTGGCACACTGGCTACGATTTGCATAAAACGGCTAAACAATGAAATGTGGAATGCAGGAGGAATATGCATTAAATTTTCATGTATTTCCATCTGGAAGGTGATGATTGTACAAATCTATGAGAGAGGTGATTGCTAGAACATGAGTACAACATGGAGAAAACTTCCCACGTATTGCGATTGCTGCTCCTATGGATGCATTTTGAATTTGGTTGACCCATAATGCTGAATGACTTTCCATAAATCGGGACTAGGTAGGGTCGTGACTTCCATGTCGTAGGATTGTGCTCAGAGCTCTATCATTTTCGGGTACAAAGTCTCAGGGACCTTAGTGCATGCATCTTTAAAATCGAACAACAATTCAAAATCATTTGTCAATTTATCAAAAATGATCTTTCCTAGCATTGATTGTTGCATATCTGTGAACTTGCTATTGTCTAATCGATAGTGCACCAGGCATTCCCGATACTCCTTCTGGGACAATAAAGGACCCTTTTATTCCTAGAAAAGTGAAATTCCTATGCTTACCAATGGTTTGAATAGCTTGATGAACTCCTAGAATTTGCGCTCAGTAACCTCTATATTGGCCCGTGCAGTCTCCAACATCCTGTGCTTAGCAACTACCATTCTAGATCTGGAAACAACAACAACCTTGTTTTGGATACCGTATCGGTTGGTGGACTCATCTGACATAGAGCTTAGGAAAGTAATGGCATTTTCCACTGTTACCAAGGGCCTTTTCTGTATTTCTCCTAATATTATCAGGACTTTTTTCTTGGCTTCGGCCATAGCGCTTTCCTGGTCTTCAATGAAATCTAGATAAGGTCGGAACTTGTCAGCTTCTGTAATGATTTGATCCCAGATAAAATGTCTAGTGCCTTGCAAGGCAAGCTTACCAACCACTTGTTGGTTTAGCTTGGCATTTTGTTGAACCAATCCTTGGCATTTTCTTTCTGTCTTTTCTCTTCCTTGTTTTTCTTTGACCCTCTCTTTTTCCAGTTCCTCGATTTGTTGTTTTAGTTTGATGAGCTCTGTATCTTTTAGGCCTATCTAGGACATTTCTCTTGAAAGGCAACCAGTGTATATCTCCCTAGCTACACCTGTGGATTGAATTGTACACTTGCACTTCTTCCTTGAAGCTCTTTTTCCTTCATTTCTAATTTGGTTTTTAATTCTGCATTGCTTTTCTTCAAAAGCTGGTTGTCTACTTCCCACTGCCTCTCTTTGTCTTTGAGCTTTAGTAGCTTAGCTTTGCAATTGGTAAGCTCAACATTCAAGGCCTCTTTTTCTCTTTCAAATTCAGCCATTTCTTCTTTTTGGATGAGCTGGGTGGCACGGATTTTTAACTTCTTTTTCAGGGTTTGGATCTCCTTCTCTTTATCATCAAGAAATTTATGAGCCAAAATCCCTTTATGTGCAAGTCCTTCTATTTGCATAGATTCATTATGTAGATTGTTGATTTGGGTTTTGAATGCTTTATTCTCCACTCTTACCTTCCTTAAAATATTTAAAGTTTTCTCCTTACTCTCCTCCAGCTTGAACATTTGCATGGTAGCCTCAAGCATTCTAGCATTCAATATATCTCTAGTCTCTTTGTTGAGGTGCAGTATGTCAGTAGTGGGGACCTTTGAGAGGTTCACACTAACTTCTGACACCTTGTTTCCCATTACCAATGCCAAGCTAAGGGTGTCAGTGGCATGATTTCTTACAGTTTTCAGCGCCACATTGGTGACCATTCGAAATATTGTTGAAGCAACAATGTTCATGGCATAGAACCAATTCCTTCCTAAAAGGAGGTTATAATCTAGAGGGGCATCTACCACTTCTACTTGAATGGAAACTATTTTTCCCCCCAGCTCAACCGCGAGGGATGATATGAGGCCATGGGGTTGGAAACCCCATCCATCAAAGGATTTAAGGGTTGTAGGTGATGTAACAAGGTCGAGAGAGCCAAGAGCTTTCCAACAAGTCAGAGATAACATCGAGGTCGAAGCTCCTTCATCTAGTACCGTTCGAAATACTTTATTTCCCACTACTTTCGTAATTATTTGAAAAGCAAGTTTATGCGGTAATATAGGTTTATAGTTCTCAACATTGAAGTGAATCAAGTTAGTGTTATCCATCTCTACAGCTCCTAATGCAGTCAACAAGTTCTTGCGCTATATAGGGAAACTTTAGAGTACTTCTAGGGTAGACATCGCACAAGGTGCCTGAGCGATATCTTCAACCACATTATAGAATTGAGTAGCTCAAGCATTGGGATTAAGGACATCCTTCCAAAGAGTACTCTTTGGTGGGCACAAAATCATGTCGAGAGTAGGCTTCTCGATAGACAAGGGAACAGTATATGAGGATTCTGGAGAACTCGTGGAGGGAGCTTTCCTTGAAGAAGATTGATCTTCTTGCTTATATGTGGGTTTATCATAATTATGGATTCAATTTTATAGATGGATGGTATTTGAGGACATCATACAAATTTCCTCTGATGAACTAGAGGTACCTTGGTTTGACATGTGGTCTACCAGTTGTTGTTGAGAGGGGAAAGGATCTGTAAGTACTGCAGGTGCGGGGTTAGACTTCAAAAACTGGGAGATTTCATCCCGACGGGGACACTCCTTCGAGAAGTGGTCACCACCACATAACAGACAATGGTATTTAGCCTTCCTTTTCCCTGTGTTGTCATTATGGGTTGGTTGTGGGGCCTCCTACTGGTTTCCAGGTTTTTTATTTCGATTTTTACCTTTCTTTTTATTACCTTGGGTTTGAGTACTTTGAATAGAATTAACCTCGATGGAAAAATTGGGAGTCGAAGGAGTAGCTGTTGGGTTTTCTTGGCATGTTTCACTGTAGATGGGGAATAGATTGAGCCAACAATCCTGTCAACAGGTAATTCTGTTGATGGCTTGGCAAGGTCAGTGCTGAGGCGAGGAGCTTGAGGAATTAGGTAATAAAGAGTCCCAAAATGGGAGTAGACCAAGTCTAGGTATTCAACCCAACTAATAACCTGTACTTCGATAATGGCACCTCCCATGGCCACATCTCAGGCAATAGGAGGCATAAAGGACTTAGTGAACCAATCAGCTAACAACTGATCCAAAATAGCGGCCTTAATAACTCTTCTCCGCCTTCTCCACTCATGAATATGATTAGAAATGTGGGTGGAGGTGTTCTGTTGTAGAGAAGTTAAAAGATCAGTGCTCGTTTCATAACGAATAGGGAGCTGAAAGTGTGTAAGAAATACAGTTGCAAACAAGCCAAAATCCACAAACGAATGTTGTGGGAGTTCAATATACCACTTCGTGGCCGCACCGGTCAAAGTTCACTGAAATAGTCGTAACCAGATGGAATCATCCATGAGGGAGTTTGAGGAACACCACAAATGAAAAGTCATAACATGGTTCCACGGATCGTCACCTTTCTTCCCATCAAATTTTGGAATTTCCGATGGTAACTTTATCGGAATGGGAGGCCATGAGGGATTGTGTTGAATGGGATCATTAATCAAATTGGACAAATCAGGAAAGTCCAAAGTTGCAAGGAAAGGTAACTATCTATTGGGATGCACATACTGGTAATATTGATATGGCATGAAATTACCAGGAGGGCCATAGGTTGACTGAAAAATAGGTTGTTGTGAGGAAGAACTACTGGGAAATCTGCCCATGGGGGTTTGATTTCTAGAATTAGGACCACTAGGACGACCAAGGCCTCTAGGAGGAGGACCTCTAGAGCCACCAGGACCGTCAGAACCACCAGAACTACTAGGAACACTAGGACCACCTAGACCACCAGGAGGTAGACCACCAGAACCTCCAGAACCTCCAAGAGGTGGAAAACCTCCAAATCCACCAAAACCACTAGGTGGAGGGCCACTAGACCCTCCCAATCCATAAGGAGGAAATCCACCAGGTCCCCTAGGACCACCAGGACTGCCAAGACCATGAGGAGGATCGCCTGGCCCTCTAGGACCATTAGGTCCCCCAGGGGGAGAACCTCCATAAGGTGGTCCTCCCGCACCTCCCGCAGTATGTATTGGTATCCCTCCCATGTCTCCCATGTAAGACCAGTTGGGTTTCCCCCATGGCGTAAAAGTGTTGCTAGGGAATGGAATTCCAGTAGGATTAGATGGATGATTACCTACAGGTATTTGATAACCATAACCACTAGAAGACTGAATGGAAATAGGTTGTGCCCCCAAGGGATGACCTGAACTAGATGGCATATTTATCACATTAGTGTGGTGGGAGGGATAAAAACTGTAGATGTTTCTATGTTAGAGGTCTGCTCTTGACTAGGTACAACTTTGGGATTAGATAACGTAGGTCATTCTGGGGGTTGCCCCACGGCATTCAAAGGTATTGAAGACAGATGAATTGAAGGTTGGGCCCCAGATGCAAAATATCTGGGCGGATTTGGATCAGACATAACATAAGAGGTGAGAGGGGTGTAAATTTGACTTGGGCTATGGGTTGTTAATAGACGATCTATAATCGGTTCAATGGGTCTCATAGAATCGGCTAGTGAATGATATCCCACAGGAAGGAAACTGGAACGATTTGGTGAAGGGCCTAATAGGTTGTCAATCTAATTTTCTACCTCTTGTGCACGGAGGATAGTAGTAGGGTATTTCCTATGTTCTTCTTCACTTTCAGGAGAACTTACAAGGGTACCAAATGAGGCAATGGCCTATCTGATAGGTGTCTCCCAAAAGGGAGAATTAGGACCAAAGTCTGGATGGGTATCATCAACTTGATATTTCACAGGAGGATGGAGCGATGAATTATCATGGGAAGGCTATTGGACCAAGGGAGGAAAGTGTGAAGAATATGGTACTCCACTTTCTGCCACCACATGATCTCTCTCTTGGGAGGTGGTAGCAACTCCTTGGTCGATAGCTTCCATTGGATTTCTTTATAAAACAGAAGTAAAATTGGGTGGCAAGCCCCGTACTCTTCGCGACTATCTTAACTCAGCTACTATGTATATTTCCTATCTAACCTAGGGTCTGAAAATCTAGAAAGAACACACCAAAATACTTCCCTACTCAAACTATAGGTCAAAACAAGCGGACTTAAAATGACAGTAGGAGTTCAAAAGTCAGGTCTCTCACTAGGATTGTCAAGCCAGTGCCACTCGCGATATACCTCGAGGGTATGTGTGTAGTAATCTCCCCAAATGTTGTTTTTAGTGTATGGCTCCAAACAAGATGGCTAAGGGGATTTTCGCAGCTAGATAAGGTACCCTAGTGGGGTCTCCCAATATACTCAAGGTACGGGGGAGCTTGAATCGGTAGTAGTGTTGTCTAATGCATAACTATACACAAGGGGCCTTTTGATATACCATTGAGTAAATGAAGTACCTTTCTATATACCTCAAGGTTACGTGAAAGGTCGTTCGATATACCAACAGTACGTGGAAGAACCGCGCAAGTCCCGAAATGTAATGTTGACAAATAACGACACCTCCTACATTTTACAATGCCTGAACACGTCTCTAACCTATCACTCAAGTTACTATGTAAATATTAACCTACAACTACCTTTGATTTTAACTTGTATGGTTAGCTGAATGCATGATGTTCTGACAGAAAAGTAAAACCATGTAGTATGCTTGTGCAAATGTTCACTTTACCGTTCAATATGCCTACTTATGAGAGGGAAGAGAGTGTTTTTATTTTTGTTTCAAAACCAAACCAATGAACAATCATGAACATCAAATCAAAGACAAGAAAATACTTCTACAAACCAAATTCTTCTTTATAAAAGGAAATGGGAAGGGTGAGAATCTCTTTTCCTAAAAGAACAACACCAAGCATACCTGTATGCCAATGCACTCTAACTTTTCAATTTTCTTAAAAACATAAGCAAATCTAACTTAAAACTACCATTTTTTTATTTTTATTTTGATCGAGATAGTCCTATATGCATGAGAGATGAAAGATCGTAAAGGTCCTGAAAGCTTATGAAGCCAATCAGGAAACCTGAATCCAACGCTCAAATATGATGTCCTAATCTCAAGCAAAACTTTTATTTTTTGAAGGGAAGAAAAAGAAGTTTACTATGCAAGCAAGAAATGAAATCTAGAAGCTAATCTAATTTTCTTCTTTCAGTAGATGCATTGAAAAGAGAATTGAAGGAGCACCCTAACTTTCAGAACACAAGAAATCCTTCTTTAAACACAACCAACAAGCAAGAAGTGGATGAACAATAAAAAAGACTAAACAAATTTTTGAAGTTCCACTCAAAATCAATCTTGAACCATGAAAGCAGCAAGACACAGACATTAGGTTCAATATCACAAGCCTAATAATAGAACTGAAAGCAATCAAAATTCCAAATTTTTTTAAAGAAAAATGAGGACGAAAGGTTTTTCACTAATGCTTACCTAGTACCGTGCTTCGTAGGTGTTGTAAGAGCATTTCCAAAGTAGCACCGCTCCTCGCTAACCGAATACATGCGGTGGCACCGCTTAGTGTCTACTGTGTTCAGGCGGTGGCACTGCTCCTCATACAAAGCATTGCCGCGATTCCCTGCAGATGGCCAAAACAAAAAGAGAAAAATGGATTAGATAAAAAACAGACCAGATCAAGGTGAATACTGTCGAATTGAATATGGTAACAGAGAAAAAAAACTGAAATAACTCAGATCTGGATAGATCTAGAAATTTCAAACCCAAATAATAAAAATCAGAAAGTAGATCTGACTATAAAGAGTTGAAGAAAACAGAGCCTGGATTCAGACAAGAGTTGTAGATTGAGGATGATCAGAATGACTGAATACAACTACTCCCCAGCGGAGTTGCCAGATTTTTTGATCGGAATATTTCACCTCGTACGGACAACAAGGTGTTTTGCTGGTCTGAATGGTTCAGATCCAGAAAAAATGGATCACAGAGGTTGATAACTCCCCGTAGATGCTGTAGATATCTAGAATACAAGGATTTGATAGTTCACCTATGTACCTGCAAAAGAGTTCAACATGAAACAGATAAAAGCAACCAGAATATGATCTACTAATCTATGTTAGTGACTAAGGAATCTAGCAATATATATCTGAAATCAAACATCAACAATATATATGGGAAAAAAAATCAACTTGCATTAAAAATATGAAGAAGTTTACAACCAAGCCTTAGTGTTGACATGCATCTCCATGAAACCAGCTCTTCATCCCCAAAAGCTCTGACTCTAGCTCTCTATGCTGTCTCCAAATGATCTTGGGCCAAAAATCAGTCCAACAACATAACAATACCTTCAATGTTCTCCCCTCACCCATGTCTATGAGCTCATATATATAGGGATTTAATGGATAGAGATGGTTGAGAAATTAGTGGGTGAGGTGGCCTCTAAGATCCTAGGATGAGGTATCTCGAGGTCAACCAACCCACATTAGTAGGGATAAGGGATATCTTGAGGCTTATCATCTAGAAGCCTCAAGAAGCTTCTCTTTTTACCCTTTTACCCAGGGTACCACGCTTCTCCTTCTTTGACAGAGCGGTTCTGGTAATAACCGCCTATGGACTAAGGGTAATAGGTGGTGGCATCGCTTGTGGACAACCGATGAAAAGTAGTGCAAACAGGGGTACCACTTCTGGATAAGGGAGGATGAGTAGTGTTGGGAATTTGTATGATAGACTGATAAGAAACCATTTAGTCTTCAGTCCAGAGGCTGGGATTCAGGGAAATTAGGTATGTCAAAGGTCTTATCACATGATGGTGACAATATTTTGGTATAATAATGAGATGCGATGCTCGTGAT
Source organism: Pseudotsuga menziesii (assembly GCA_001517045.1). NCBI lineage: Eukaryota > Viridiplantae > Streptophyta > Pinopsida > Pinales > Pinaceae > Pseudotsuga > Pseudotsuga menziesii. Next base: position 32,067 of record LPNX010985235.1, read on the forward strand.
GATGTGTCGAGATGTGATGCTTGTGATGTTTTGTTTAGATGTGATGCTAATTTTTATCTGTCGAGATGCAATTCTCATGACAATGTGTCAATATGTGATTCTCATGATGATGTGTCCAGATGAAATGCTCTACATGTGATGCTCATTATGATGTGTAACAATGCAATGATCGTGATTTGTTTCTCATGATAGGATGCTCGAGATGTTATGCTCCATGATGATGATGTTCCATGGATGATGTTGATGTTGATTTAGTTGTGAAAAATTCTTATGATGTATAGACTTACCAGTTGGTTGTACATATGTATTGTTCCATTATATAATACCTTCCCTGTTAAGAGGGATTGTTGAAGAAATGTAACTATGAAATATACTCTATTGAAGAAATGTAAACATTAAAATATTAACAGTTCAAGGGGGCAAGGGCCCCAAAAAATAATTGAACTTTATCAATGTCAAGTTCCATAAACAACCAGTAAAAAAGTAGCATGATCCCTCTACAAAGTGTCTTTGGAATTTGAATCGATACTAGGGTTCCATTAAGAGCCCATATAAATCATGATAGTTCTCATGTACTTAACTATAGTCAAGGGAGGGAACGAAGAGACTCCAACCCTAAACATTAATTCTCAAGCTTACACACCATGTAAGAGTATTCAAACCACTACATATAGCATGTATGGGGTATCTTTCACCTTCAATTGGGATATGGGAACCATGACTATCAGTTCATGAAGAAGTGTAGCTTAGCACTAAACCTAGAGAGAAGCCACCGACTATCTCTATTATGACTAGAGGAGTTGTGATGGGAGAAGATAAAGTGAGTCATATGAAAGATTAAAGGATTAGACCAATAGTGCATTGTTGGATTCCTTTTCATGTGTAGAAAGAGAAGGGGTATTGTTTGAGGAAGGGAATGAATTCATAAGATGGGATAATGGATCCTCAACTTGGAATGCTCCTCCTATATTTGATGAATTACCAGTATATGATATGTTGCCTCAATTCGACCGATCTCTACTAGAGAAATCGACAAGAAAGCTAAGTAATCTGAAGAATTTCTTAAAACATTATTTGGATTTAGTTAAAGATGATAATGCATTGAAAGGTTTTTATACTATATTAGAAGAACCTAAAGAAGATCCCCAACAAGAAAAAATTGTAAATCACATTCATAGAAGAAGGAATACTGGACGAGAGTTGTGTATGGAAGTTCAAATTGGAAATTATGATATGGATTTCATTATATTAGACTTAGTATTAGGTTTTAATATTCTAACAAAGAAAACATGGGAAAGTATGGGGAAGACCAAATTGGTGTGGTACCTACTCCAACTTTGGTTGGCGAATCAGTTAAAGGTTATTCCAATTGGTCGATTGCCAAGAGTCCATATTGAAGTGGAGGGGCTTTGAAATTATGCATATTTTGAAGTGATAGAAATTGTTGATGAAAGTAATTGATACCCATCACTCCTTGGTATTGACTAGGCTATTGAAAATCATACCATATTCAAGTTCAAGAAGAGGGTTCTATCATTTGAGTACTCGTAGATAAGATTAGTTGCACCATTGGATAAGTTGGGAGGAAAACTTATGTGGAACCTATCCATAAAGAATATCATGAGGCATACCTAGATAATATCTATAACATCTCTTCTTGACTAGATGATTATATTAATCTTACAACCGATGGGAATTTGAGGTGGTAAAGTGTCATCCCATGTTCATCTTATTTAGGAGAAGCACTAGAAAATTGGAAGAATCGTCTACATAAAGTTTTTATGAAAAAGTGTACTTAGTTCACAAAGTCTCTATGATGGGTTGGCACCGAGGTATGTGATTTTCCTACATATGAAGGACTACCTAATTTGGATACATTTCTTGATGAATTTGAGGTTAAGGTTCTAGAACAATAGGAATTTTTGGCATTAAGGCTTGCCTCACGAGTTGGTGGGTTGTTCATAAGCAGTCCATATATGTTTGGTCACAATGCTAGGGAATGTTAGAGATTCGGTTTCGTAAAGTGTTACGGAGAGAAATTCCTATGGCTTGGGGTACCACAACAGACAGCTAGACTCTAGAAATCAATCTTTCCCGATATGCAATAGAAATAAAATGTCTAACACTAAAGGATCGAACCTCGTACCTTATTTCGGACGGTTGAAGTAGATCCTCGTTGAGCTTTCCAATATTCAGCTTGAATTGATGTAATACTTCCTCAACAACAAGTAAAAAATACAAGCATACTATATTTCATGGTGTTAGATCAATTCTAGCATATATAATCAATAATGTATAAGCATTTGACATATTCCAATGGATACAGTATTCATTCAAATACACATTACTGGACAGGAAAAGATATTTCTATTAATATGAATTAGAGATTAGAAGTGACAACCTTTGATGGCACGTCTGCGAACTAGAGAAACTGAATCCCCCACTTGGGCCTCCACCACCTCAATCCACCATCACTCAGATAGCAAGCTCACTAGCAAAAGGCAAGCTTGGGAAGAACACAACAGTGCTCCAAGGGACAAAGGGATGGAGACTCAAGCATAAGTTCTGGCAACAATGGACTATAGTTTCATTACTCTCAATTCTCTATTATCTCCCCTCCCTTTCAATGTACCAAAGGGTTCCTTATATAGCTTTTCAAAGGGATACTGAAAGGTCGAATCTGTGCGATCTCAAGGCATATGGAAGGCCAGGAGTCATATGAGTCAGATCCAAGTCAAGGAACGCTCCAAAAGGATTTGGATTATGTACACATCCCGATGTACGCGACTATAGAGGGAATATCGACGTATGTACACGGTTATCGGGGAAAAAGCCACGTATATCACTTTTCTTATGTTTTTAGGGATGGTCAAGGATACATCAAAAGATAAAAAGTGGTCCATAGGGGCTAATGAGTCTGCAGTGGGACAGGGGAAGGCCATACAATGTGTGATTCACCTAGTGTGGTGAAATCCGCTATAACAAATGCCCCCTAATGTATGATATCAGATGGGTTATACGATCGCCGAAATACATTATAAGTCCATCCCAGAAGTGAAGTGATGAAGGTACCCAAATGGAAGACCAGCCACCCAATCAACATAGTACAATAATACAACTCTGCACATAACTGCAAATACATATAGCAGTCCCGGATACATAAGAGTACAATGGCCATGAATAGGCATGAAACATGATAACATATATGTGGTCATCGCCACGTACAATATACATAAATCAGAATCTCCATGATGAAGATATACAAAGGACCAAGATCTCCACAAAGGTTGAAGATATACAATAGATCAAGATCTCCATAGTGGCTAGAAATGTCTGACATACACTGGAACAAGTCACGAGAGTTGAAATATTATGAACACTGGCACGATCAAGGAGGTAGCATATAATGGATGCCACCAATCTAGAAGGTCTTCTACACACATCGCTACAAGTACATGTCCTACTATGCGAATAGAGGTGTCGAGGTCGAACATAGTAGTCCATCGTCTGATTATCGGTCATTGATGTATACCATTAACAGATGCGAGATCACCCACCAATAATGAAAATGAGAATCAAGGTACTAGACCGCAAACTAACAAGTGTGAATAAATGTGTTGAGGTTGAACACTTGAGAGAATCCATCGATCAGGGGACATTGATGTATTCCCAAAAACTGTTGATAGCGAGAGAACTTGCCACTGATGACTGCAAATCTCAAGGCACTCAAAATGACTCTAGACTCCAATCCCAGAATAAATGATCTGAAGTCGATGGGATGAAATCCGCTGGAAGGAGGGCATTAGGGCATCCCCCATCATCCAACATGAGGTACTCAGCAAGGCTGTATAATGTGGAAGGACTCGATAATAAGGTGCACGAACCAGTAACTGTACAGGGAATGGCCGACGTGCAAAGTCAAGATAAATAAGGAATGGCTAACTCAGGTTTGAACTTCCTTCGAGCAAGAGCATAACGGTGTATGGTGACTAAATGAAGGTAGCATAGACTCGATATACAAATTGGGACATCTCTATGACGCAGGAGGCATCAATAGAGGCTCCATAGGGACTGGAAGCTTAACTAGTCGGTGGAGATAAAACTCAGATAAACGAGTACAGATCCTAATTCAAACTATAACCCAACCAATGGATGTGATATACAGTGCTTTGTTCGAAGGCTACACGACTCGACAGCTGCCAAAGATAATATCTTTTTTTGTCCGGCTTTTTGGTTTTTTTATTTTTTTGGTCTTTTTCAGTTATTTGAAAATCTTGAAAAAAGAATAAACTAGCTTTATAGTTACAAACTAGGAGGATACGAGTGTCATGAGGGAAAACAAACTAGTTCCAAGCAATGGAACATACCTATGCTCAATGCAAGGATACATGTGTAGGATATCTACACTCGGGGGAAAATCCCCTCCCGGTAAAAAGGGAATCAAGCTGCGAAGGATATAAAGAAAGGCTCTGCATGGCTAGACATGAGACAAGCTCAGGCTATATGGATGAAACGCAATGTCAGGGAAGCTGGCATAAAGCTCAATAAGACAGGAAAATTTCATGATAATGCATCCACAACTTGATACAAGGGAGTTTGGGGGATCATGGCCAGCATAAGATCAAGAGGAGTATGAGGCTCTTACGAAATGTCATGGCAATACTATACAATGGACTCCTAGACCCTAAAGGGAGAAACATCACCATGGGAACCAAATGCACATAAGGTGTTAACTAGGGTACCCATGTAAGGTGAGGCTCTACCACTCATATCATGCCACTTCTATAGCAGCAAGAAGGTTCTATGACATAATAGAGTGGGTTCGTACCTAAGGATATAGTGACATGGTCATAAGTTCATGCAAAATGCAAACGGTGGTGAACCTAACCTATATGCCAATGTAGATGCTATACCTATGATAGGAACAAACAGTCTCTGGTCACAAAAGAAACATCCAACAGACAACTTCAGACCCAAGGAAGACCCAACCACACTCACAACCCACCCAGCAACTTCCCACAACATCAGACTCACCAAAAGGGAGGATGTACATGACTGTATAAAGAACAGCTGCGTATGTACGCGACTTTGAGCCAAAAATCCGCGTATGCAGAGAAGGCAGTGGTAAAAAGCAGGTCAAGGAAAAACCAATAAAGGGGAGTGTCAATGGATAAACATACTATAAAATGCAACACAGAAACAGAGAGAAACAGAGAGCAAATCAATAATATCAAGCCCATTGTATCGATAGAAACCCCCAAAGGACAACTACTAGGAACTCCCCAGCGGAGTCACCAATTCTATTACGGAGAGAAATTCCTATGGCTTGGGGTACCACAACAGACAGCTAGACTCCAGAAATCAATCTTTTCTGATATGCAATAGAAATAAAATGTCTAACACTAAAGGATCGAACCTCGTACCTTATTTCGGATGGTTGAAGTAGATCCCCGTTGAGCTTTCCAATCTTCAGCTTGAATTGATGTAATACTTCCTCAATAACACGTAAACAATACAAGCATACTATATTTCATGGTGTTAGATCAATTCTAGCATATATAATCAATAATGTATAAGCATTTGACATATTCCAATGGATACAATATTCATTCAAATACACATTACTGGACAGGAAAAGATATTTCTATTAATATGAATCAGAGATTAGAAGTGACAACCTCTGACGGCACGTCTGCGAACCGGAGAAACTGAATCCCCCACTTGGGCCTCCACCACCTCAATCCTCCATCACTCAGATAGCAAGCTCACTAGCAAAAGGCAAGCTTGGGAAGAACACAACAATGCTCCAAGGGACAAAGGGATGCAGACTCAAGCATAAGTTCTGGCAACAATGGACTATAGTTTCATTACTCTCAATTCTCTCTTATCTCCCCTCCCTTTCAATGTACCAAAGGGTTCCTTATATAGATTTTCAAAGGGATACTGAAAGGTCGAATCTGTGTGATCTCAAGGCATATGGAAGGCCAGGAGTCATATGAGTCGGATCCAAGTCAAGGAACGCTCCAAAAGGATTTGGATTATGTACACATCCCGATGTACGCTACTATAGAGGTAATATCCGTGTATGTACGTGGTTATTGGGGAAAAATCCGCGTATATCACTTTTCTTATGTTTTTAGGGATGGTCAAGGATACATCAAAAGACAAAAAGTGGTCCATAGGGGCTAATGAGTCTGCAGCGGGACAGGGGAAGGCCATACAATGTGTGATTCACCCAGTGTGGTGAAATCCACTATAACATAAAGGAAATCCTTATGTTGTAGAAAAGTACACAGGGATGAGAAGTCATGTCGATGATATCAATTCTTCTACACAATTAGTGAATGGAAGTCAGCTAAGACATTATAAGGATAGTAGACGCATTTCCATCGATTGAATTTGTATGTAGGAGTAAGAAAAATATTTTGGAAACCCCGCATTTGATTTCTTTGTCAAAGTTTTTTGTGCGTTAAAATATTGTACATATCTATGTTGGTTGAATTATTGTGTATCACAATCCTATATATGTGTATGCGTTTGTAGGATCCATTCAATTGTTGTAGTATTTCTAGGTATTATCCTATCTATTGCTCAAATTTTTGAAATTGTCACGGTTGGGATTATGTCAAACCTCAATTCTCAAGCATTCTCATCCGTAAAGTCTACAATTAATGCACATTAAATAACTCCTTTTACAATGGAAGTAGCAGCTGGGTTAGTGGGAAATTGTCATAAACAACTGAAAATACTTGAGTGTGTGAACATAATGGCTGCCACCCTCATAATCATTGCCGATATCTCGTCACATTCATTGGTCACGTGATGCGACAAGAAATTTGCATGCATGAGTTAATTCAAAAAGGTAGTTCGTTAACCATTTGAACTCATTGTGTTGAACTATTGAAGAGTATTGAGGAAGTCAGAACTATAATAGTTTCCCAAAGCTAGGTTATGAATGTTGTGAGTTGCATTCATGGAAATAAATGTGTCTAGCACTAATATCGCTCGGGTATCTATTGTGGATACCCTACCATGACCATCTATTTCGATTAATCCTCCCAAGAAAAATATGATTGGGGGTTGATAAACCAGCCCAAAAGGACGCACTAAAGCTACGCATGATGTCGAAGCTCCTAGTTGTATATCTACAAAAATGCTACCAGGCTACATTGCACCACAGAAATAGATTCCCGACATGTGCAAATTAAGAAGAACGTTAAGTATCTATTGGTTGAGGCTATTATTCTGAAATGGGTTCATGTGTCAAGAGATATCATGCCTAATTTAAAGAAACTATTATTCTTCGAGCATGCCTTGAAGAAATATAATGAATTTCAGTTAAATGTCCAAAATGGCTTAGCATTGAATCTAAGTTCTTCTACCACATTCTAGCATCCCCTTCCTTGTAACCCAATCGATGGAAATATATAGATTCTTAAAAAGGCTCATAATAACTAGTGCATATAAATAAATAAATAAACTCAAATTATTAATTTAAAGATATGACAACAATAATAAATATATAATACATATAATACATATAATTAAATATATTTAAACATAATTGTATAAATAATAGACATAATACATATATTTCCACAACACACACACACACACACACATATATATTTCCACCATACATATAATTCACATGTTGATTTATAAAGAAAATAAAGATAGATTACTTATATTTTAAGTAAAGGATCTAAAAAAATGTATTAGGTTTATGAATCCCTCAATGCAACCCAATTGCACTTACGATCCAAGGATCCAAAAATATGGCATTAGCTTTAGTACTCATGCACTTATGATCCAAGGATACAAAAAGATTGTGTTAGCTTTAATAGTCATGCACTTATGATCCAAGGATCCAAAAAGATCTAGTGTTACCTTTAGTAGTCAAGGATCCAAAAGATATGTAGGGGTGACTTTGAGATGCATTGACAACTTTAAGAAATATATAGATATGGATTAATTAAACCCATAGACATTAATATCTCATATTTTTCGGTCTCATGGAGCACATTAACAATATTAAATAAAGTATAACAAGTGTACAACCATGATATTTCATGGTCAACTTATCTTGTTATAGGAAGACCATGAAATAAATGTTGAATGTACACTTGTTACACTTGGGTTAATCTTATTTATCCACTTTAGGAATTCCAAAATATAAGATACTAGAACAACCACAAGACACTTAATTAATATAAAAATAAAACAAATACTATCTAATAAACAAACAAACAAAAAACTGATAGAAAGACCATGAAATGAATTCTCATTGTAAAATTGTTCCACATAGATTAATCAATCCATTCAACCAAATTCAAAATCAAAGATAATATCTAAACCCCTATATTCCATGTAATTAATCACCTCTCAAGATAGCTCAAGCAAGTTCTCTAAAAAGAAAAGGGCCAGTCCATCTTGAAAAACACGGATGAGTTCCACTACAGTGAAAAACTAAAATCAAAGACCTTCCCTCTTACTCGACACAATTATAAATTTAAACATTGAAAAAAAAAACAACACAGTGAGGTGAGAATGGAGTAGGCTCCTTTAAATGAATCCGGTCTACTATAAAGGCAAAGACATGTTTTCAAATTTATTTTACCTCTTATTCAAAAATTAAACCATGAAATAAGATACTAGCACACCCACAAATAAAATGTCAGGTAGAGCTAGACACTTAGTTAATACAAAAAAAAACAAATACCATTTAAGAAACAAACAAACAAAAACTGATAGAAAGAACATGAAATAAATTTTCATTGTACAATTATTCCACTTAGATTAATCAATCCATTTAACCAAATCCAAAATCTAAAATAATTTCTAAACCCCTTTAAATGTTATAAATGTAATTAATCGCCTGTCAAGATAATAATAAGACTATAATATATTAAAAGACGTGAGAATAGAGTCGTCTCCATTAAATGTGTCTGGTCTACTATAAAGGAAACGACATGCTCTCTTTTGGGTTTCAAATTTGTTTTACCTTTAATTCAATAATTAAACATTGCGGTTAGTGAACTCGGTGGAAATACATACATGGACGGACCAAAACAACTTATTGGTGAAGATGATTCACGAGAAAGTAGTAGTTCTACTTCTACATCAACTGACAGCAACAATGGTATAAGATCAAGAACAATGAGTTTGAGTGCCGATGCTCTTCCTTTTTCTCAATTCAAAAACAGATTGGATGGTGAGATAAGAGAAATCGAAGAGCCTCTTTCTAATGAAGAGCCTCTATTGGAAGAAGAAGAGATTATAAGAGAATCTGAAGATGATTTGGATGAAGAAATGAGAGAACTTGAATAATTTGTGCTTCTGGAAGAATTTGAACAACTTCAAGTGGATAGAGGAGAGACAACAGAATTTGGAGATGGATTGGTAGAAGAAACACAAGAATTTGAACTGCTATTAGCAGAGGTTAATGGAAGTCTTAAAGAAGTTGAAGAAGCATTTAGAGAAACCAAGGAGGAAACCAACAAAGCAAAAAGGCTCGCTCAAACACACAGGAGGAGAACACTCAACTCAATTGTATTCAGTAATAGAGGTTACATATATAATAAATTCAAACCTAATCTAGATCCAATAAATGTGGATCATATCCACTAGCTTAGGAGCTTGTTGAACAAGAACAAATGAATATAGAAAACACATGAAGATATTTCTGCATTAAATCTAACAGCCTCCCTTAATGCAGCAATGGATTTTTGAAAACACCTAATTTCTTCCTAAGATCCTCAAAATGGATCCTTCCAATTGGTTTAGTAAACACATCAACAAAATTTTCACTTGTTTTACAATAGATGAGTTCAATTTCTTGAGACTCAATATTTTCTCTGACAAAGTGATGTTGTAGCTCAATATGTTTAGATCTGGCATGATAAAATGGATTGTGTGCCAGCTTAATTGAGCTTTAATTGTCACAGTAGATTTTGGTAGCTTGTTTTTGTTGTATTCCAACTTCTTCAAGAATGTGCCTCAACCAAATGGCTTCACAAGTAGCACTGGTTAATGCTTTGTATTCAGCTTCTGTGGATGACAAAGAAATAGTTGGTTGTTTCTTATTGCTCCATGATATGACTCCCAAACCAATGTTAAAGACATATCCAAAAGTGGATTTTTTGTCATCAGGATTTCCTGCCCAGTCAGAGTCAGAGTAAACTACCAAATGAACATCAAATACATCAGTATATAAAAGACCATAATCAACAGTTCCTTTTAAATATCTTAGGACCTGCTTTGTAGCTTTCTAATGTGTTTCGCATGGCTTAGCCAAGAAATGACTAAGGATGCTAACATAATATGATAGGTCTAGCCTTGTAGTAGTGAGGTAGTTCATACTACCCAATAGTTGACGATACAAAGTACTATCAGCTTCTTTAGATCCATCACTGTTGTATAATTTGACATTTTGATCCAAAGGAATGGATACAAATTTGCATTCACTCAGTTGAAACCTGTCAAGTATCTCCCTTGCATATTTTCTTTAAGTGATGAATGTTTTACAAGATTCTCTCCAAAAATAAATGCCTGAACAATAATGTAAGTCACCTAGGTCTTTCATTTCAAATTCCTGTGACAAATTACTTTTAATATCTGCAATTAATTGATATGCTCCACCTGCAATGATAAGATCATCCACATATAGGTATATCAAGCAAACATTTCCCTGTTTATCTGATTTTATATATAAACTTGAATAATTTTTACTTTTGAGAAATCCTTGTTGTTTGAAGAAGCTGTCAATATTGATATACCACGATCTAGGAGCTTGTTTCAGTCTATAGATAACTTTCTTTAACTTGCACACAAGCTTCTTTTGTCCTTTCTAAACAAAACCTTCAAGTTAAACTAAGTATACTTCCTCTGTTAAATCACCATTTAAAAATGCATATTTGAAATCTAATTGGTGTATTCTCCAGTTATGTTTAGTAGCTAGTGCAACTAACAATCTGGTAGTGTTTAACTTAGCTACTGGTGCATATGTCTCTTTAAATTCAATCCCCTCTTGTTGAGAATAACCCTTTGCAACTATTCTTTCCTTGAACTTGTCAATAATACCATATGCTTTAAGTTTAGATTTGAATAGCCATTTTTATCCTATGGGTACTTTATCTTTGGGTAATTCTACTAAATCCCAAGTTTTGTTTCTCATAATAGAATTATATTCTTCATTCATTACAGTTACCCATTATTCCTTCTCTTTTGGCTTGTTCATAATTTAATGGCTCTATGACATTCATTATACTAGTAATCAAGGAATAATCTCTATAAAACTTTACTAAAGGATGAGTTTGACGAGATGACCTTCTAGGTAATATAGTACCTCTTGGGGTTCCATCCATAATTCTTCGATCTTCTTCTGTTTCATCATCTGAGGCAATATCACTCATGCTTGATTCATGTTCCTAAACATGCTGCTGTTGTTACACCTGTTGTTTTTCCTGCACCTTTTGAATAATTTTATCTATTCTTCCATGCTCATATGGGATCAGTTCTTCATCAGCATTATTCATCTTGCTATACATATCTATATTTTCATGAAATACAGCATCTCCACTAGCAATCAATTTGTGCGAACTAGGATGAAAGAGTTTATATTCTTTCTGATCATCATAGTAACCAACAAAAATGCATTCTATGGATTTTGTATCCAATTTCCTTTTTTCATCTTTAGGTATGTGTACAAAATGCCTAGAACCAAATATCCTTAAAAGGCTAAATACAGGTTTGTATGCACAAAGCACTTCAAAGGGTGTTTGAAGTTCTAGTTTCTTTGTTGGACTCCTATTCTTTAGGCACACAATAGTGTTAATTGCTTCAGCCCAAAATCCATTAGAAATGTTCTTACCTTGGATCATGCTATGAGCACATTCCACTAATGTTTTGTTTTTCCTCTCAACAACTCCATTTTGCTGAGGTGTATAAGTGACTCTGAATTGTTGTTGGATTCCATTTTCTATACAATATCTGATAAAATCTCTAGAAGTGTACTCACCACCTTGGTCCGATCTGAGTATTTTAATATATTTACCTGTCTGATTCTCGAATTTGATTCTAAATTCCTTGAAGTATTTGAATGCATCGCTTTTCCTTTTGATGAAGTAAGCCCATGTGAACCTGGATCTGTCATCAACAAATATTAGAAAGTACCATGCACCACCAAGTGATCTCGTCTGCATAGTTCCACATACATCAGTGTGTATTAGCTCAAGGAGCTCAGTCTGTCTGCTCTCTTCATGGTTAGGAAATTCATTTCGGTGTTGTTTCCTAAGTGCACAGGCAACACATTCAATATGATCATTTTCCATAACAGGAAGACCCTCAACCATCTAATTTTTCTATAATAATTTGAGATCATTCTGATTGAGGTGTCCATACGTTTGATGCCACAATTCGACATCTAAAATAGTTGATGCTGCTAGTGCCTGATGATTTCTCTTGATTGCATCTAGTTTGTACAATCCACCAAGTCTGGATCCTGCCACTATTACCCTGTAATGATCTTGGACATATTTCACATGGAACTGGTATTTATCAAATTCAACTTTCATATCATTATCGGTGATTGTAGAAACATATATTAAGTTCTTTTTGATGCTAGGAAAATACATCACATTATGTATCTGTTTGAACTGTCCATCAGGTAGTTTAACACTTATCACTCCATAACCTAGGACTTTGTGAGACCTGTTATCACCTAGATAGATGTGTGTGCCATCAAAATTTCCATAATACTCATCATACCAATCTTTATTATAGGACATGTGGGAAGATGCAACTCAATCTATGAACCATGCATTTTCATCATCTGTCTCAGTAGACAAAGCATGTTCATATATAAACAGTCTTAGGTTTTTAAATCCATTTACATCTAGGGTGTATTTTCTAACATGATTTCCATTATGTTTTTTATATCTATTATTGGAATCATTTTTTATCTTCTTAAAACAATCTCTAGCTATGTGACTTGATTTGCCACAATAATGGCATACACCATCTTTATTAGCACTAGAGTCATTGCGTGGCATACCTCTGTGTCTTGCATGAAACTTGCCTCTATGCGGATTCCAGTGATTGCCTCTATGTGGGTATCTACCTCTTTCCATCAATGCCTGATCTAAAGTCTGAGATTCAGGCTCATACATATTCATTCTTTCTTCTTCTTGTATCAATATTCTTCCAAGCTCTATAAATGTAGGAGGGGTCTTTCTTGCTGTAAGTGATGAGATGAATATTTTGTAATCTGGAAACATACCCTTTAATGTGATAGATAACAGATCAATACTAGATACTTCTTCACCTATGTCACCCATATTATCTCGAAGGTCTTTGATGCGGTAGAGATATTTATTCATGGTTTCATTCACATCCATCTTGATAGACAATAATTTGGTCTTTAAAAAAAAAATTTCTATTAGAGTCAGATGTCTCATACAGACCTTTCAGCTTGTCCCATGTGTCTTTGGATGTAATCAAATTTTTGATGTGAGGTATGATGTTGTCTTTTACCGACATGCGAATCAAAACCTTTGCTTGAGTTTCCCTGGAGTTCCAATCTGCAAGAGACAATGGATCTGTAGGCTTCTATTCATCCCCTTTCACAATCATCCATAAATCAATAGATTCAAGTACAATGATTAGATTTAATTCCCAATTTACATAATTTTCCCCATTAAATTTTTATGCTTTGGTAATATATAAGTTAGCCAATGACATGTCCACCATTTTCACTGAAGTGAAAGGCAAATAATTTCACTGAGACAAGGAGATAAAAAAATATTTCTCACCTCTTTGATAAACTTCATTGCAATATCCTGACACTCATTACTTGGTAAATTTCACGTCGACAAGAATATGGTGTAAGGACACCCTCTATGGTGCTCTTCTATGTCGAATGATAGGCACCGTTCAGTTCTTTTTATCTCGACGACCTCAGCACTGTCAGTGCTCTGTGTATTTCCAAATAATGCGTCGTCGATGCTCTAGAGGCAATGGGAGAAGCGTCGGTCTCAATAGAGCGAGAGATAAAAAAAAATGTATTTGATTTCCTTCTGACACCACACCCACGTGAAAACCAACGCAGGCTTTAAAAAAAATTTACACGATGGAGAAAACAAAATTACATGCTGCTCCACATATTGCTATGAGCATGAGTTCTCTCCTCACGTCCACGCATGTGATGGAAATCACCATAAAGAAAAAAAATTGCACCGATTTGGAAATGTTTTTCTTCAATTCACCAGTGATCTCCTTTGAAGTGATTAGATACCATCTTACACTCTCTCCCAACACTACAGCTATCTCTCCCATCAATGATCAACAACAGTAGCTCAGAATTAGAACTCAACAATTTTCCTTCTTCAACACAAATAGGCATTCAGCCAAGGGGCTCCTCCACATAGGCACACTCACAGTATTTTCTTGGTTCCCTCATAGTAGCCTACAACTTGGCTCTAATACCAATTTAGAGAAACCAAGGAGGAAACCAACAGAGCATAAAGGATTGCTCAAACATACATGAGGAGAAACACTCAAACTCAATTGTATTCAGTAATAGAGGTTACATATATAGTAAAGTGAAACCTAATCTAGATCCAATAAATGTGGATCAGATCCACCAGCTTAGGATCTTGTTGAACAAGAAAAAATGAATATAGAAAACACATGAAGATATTTTTGCATTAAATCTAACAAAAGTTGCTCGATTGAACGATGGGAGAGGCTTGGATTTTGACCAATTTTTAGAGAAGCTTGATAACCTTGAAGACGAATTTGATAACCTTGGTTTTAACATTGAAGGAGAAGTTTTAGATCAACCTGATAACCTTGAAGGAGAATTAGTATGTCCAGAAGTTGAAATTAACGTTGAAGGAGAAGTTGATAACCTACGGATGTGCCTCACATAAGCATTGCAAAGGGGAATATCAATGATAAAAATAACATCACTTCAAGCTGCCCATGTTGCCATAAAAAATTTTAACTAGGAGAGGAGGTATGTCAACTTCATTGCACCCACATTTTCCATGAGAATTGCATTACCTTATGGTTTAGACAGAAAACCAACTGTCCAATTTGCCAAGTAGAATACAAACTCAATAAATGTCATTTTTTAATTTTTTAATTTGATATCGAACCAGTTCCATTAATGTTTTGTTTATTAATTTGATAATTTGATGTCGAACTACTTCCATTATTCTAATGCCATTCTTGGTTGATTTCTATTATCTAGTATAGTATAATCCAATATGGATTTATGATGTGTTAACATCAATAAATTTATATAAATGTATTTAAATTTATAAATTTTTATTAAATCGTATTTGTTTTTTCTGTTTATATTACCTCTAACAAGTATGAATAATTCATATAAAATTATATCATTTAGCCTTTGTTTAAAGACCACTTATTTTCACAAAATTAAGTAGTTGGTTGTGTTTATCCACATCAACAAATCACTTATTATGTGTAGTGTGATAGTCAAATAAACCTCTATTTATCAATAGCATCTAAAATTGGAGAGCTTACTAATTCTCTATATCTACTTACCTTTACTTTGGCTGTGCTAGTAAAAAAAACCTCTATTTATCAATGACATTTAAAAAAGGAAAAGTTCCTAATTGAGTGTATCTACTTACCTTCTTGACCATCACTCCTGCAAGTAAAGAGATGGATCAATGCTAATAGGCCAAATTAACCACTTAGTTTTGTAAAGATAAACAAAAACTAAAATAAATAATTTTATATCCATTACTAATACCATATGGTGAGACATAATATAAGAATAAAACAAATACTATTTAATAAACAAAAAAACAAAAATGGACATGAAAAAACAAAAACAAATTGTTACCGTTTTGCCTAACAGATCACTCTCTTAATAAATGTCATTTTTTAAATTGTAATTTGATATCAAACGAGTTCCATTATTTATTTATTTATTAATTTGATAAGTGTTTTTTCATATTTGTTTTTGTATATTTTTTTGTTTATTAGATAGTATTTGTTTTTTGTTTAAATTAATTCTAACAATCTTGGATGAATAATGGATATAAAATTATATATTTTAGCCTATCACTTGTTACTTGTGGCTATGGTAGTAAATTAAACATCATAATGGGAAAGCTCATAATTGTCTCTATCTACATACCTAGGATGTGCTAGTTAAAAAAACCTATATTTATCAATGACATTTAAAAATGGAAAACTTCCTAATTGTCTGTATCTACTTACCTTCTTGACCATTCTTGAGAACTCCTATGACTCACGGTTAACTTGAGTTACCCCTAGTCATTAAATAAAATAAAAAAAATTCAAAGATTTTCGACCTGTTTTTACTTGTCGGGTAAATATTGTCTAACCCTTACCGCACAATTCTAAGTCAAACTCCGACTAGAGAAGTCATTTTTTGACAAGTTAAACTTACCAAATTACTTCAAGAAGTTTTTAGTGTGGCGGACATGTTTTTCAATAGACTACTTTTGGTGGGACTTTTGACCTGACACCTTTTTACCTCAAAAAAAACTTACTCCACTTCGACCACCTTTACATTGACCAACTTACCTTACATCGAAAGGGTTTTACTTGGAACGAATTTTTTTATTTCGACCAACCTATTTGACTTAACCACTTTTGGTCAAAATTTTACAAAGGATATTTCTTATACTAAAGATTTATAAAATGAAAAATACTTTTCAGCAACTGGTAACATGGAGTAAAACTCGATACAATAATAATTCAACACACTTACAAAATCTTATAAACAAATATTAAGTAAGACTTGTGTCCACCACTCTACAGATAAAAACTCAAACTTTTACACGGTGAAATATTTATGGATTCTTTGTGTCTTTCACTAAACGGTAAATGTAATTTTTTTTTATGAAAGTAATTATGGAGAAGATGTGTGGCTAAATAAAACATACATTCAACCATAAACAATGGATTTATATATCTTGTAGAGACATAACAAGAACTATTTCAAAAAATACAACCTTAGAAATTTACAAGGATGTTTCACCTTTTAGAGAGCTTCAACTCTCATCACTTTCCAAAACCACAGAGCTTGATCTCTTGAACTCTCCACAAAGATTTTCCTTCTTCTCCACTATTTAATTCTCTTTTTCAATATATATTACTAATTTACAAACATCCTTTTCTTTATATAGATAGACTAAAATAACCTCTATGTGAAGCTACCGACTTAATCATTAAAAATTGTAATAACTATCCACCTAGAAACTTATCGTCATAAATTTAATTCCACTTATTTACATAAGAGAAAAGTGAACTCTTCAACCTATCAGAGAGATTGATAGATCATGACCAGCTTTGGACTTTGATAGAGTCAATTAACAATATAAGATAATCAACGAGTAATTAATATTTCCAACACTCCCCCTTAATTATGAGTAGGTGAGGATCTAACAACAAAATATTACAAAACCTTTCAGAGCTTAAACTTGCTATATTCATGAAATACTTCACTCTACAGAACTTGTCATTCCAAGATAACCTTACAAATATTGGAATGTACCTTTTCCAATTGTTTTGTAAAGATGTCTGCAAGTTGATCTTCAAACCTGCAAAAACCTAAATAAATATCTTTGTTTTTCACCAATTCTCTTATGAAATGAAATCTTCTGTCGATGTGCCTGGTTCTCTTATGAAACAAATGGTTCTTAGATAGTGCAATGGCTGAATTGTTGTCATAGAAAATGGTTGTTGGTTCTTGCTGGTTCTACGAGAAGTATTTTAAAATTGTCTGCATCCATATGGCTTTACATGCAATGCCTGTAGCTGCAACATAATATGATTCTATTGAACATAGAGTTATAATGGGGTGTTTCTTTGAAGCCCATGACACAACCGCTGTACCAAAATGAAATGTATACCCAGATGTGCTCTTCTTGTCATTTGTGCTACCTCCATTATCACTATCACTATATCCAATGAGATTAAAACTTTATGACGTTGAACTTCTTTATACCAAAATCGTTTGTGCCACTTATCTACCTCATAATCCTTTTACCTACTTGCCAATGGGAGTCTTTTGGTGACACTATGAATACTGATATCAAGGTTACTCCATACATGATCTCTCGGAGGGTAATTTTTAGGGGAGAAATTATTAATTAACTATTTTGGGGGTGTTTTTCAAAAAATAAATTCATTATTTGGTCATTTTTAGTGTCTAATATCACCTATAATTACATTAAAATATTTTTTTTTAATCATAATATTCACCAAAATTTACACATTTCAGTGTTAATTTCATGTTTCATATTTAATATTCCCCTACCTATCAATACACATGTTTTTTTCAATCCAAAACAATAACCTAGAATACTATACTTTAATATTAGAATCCTTACAAAATACCCTGATGTCTAGTATTGTTGTTATTAAATACACAAGGCTACCAACAATCCTTTTAAACGGTGTAGGATCTAAAGTTGATCCATCATCATCCTTGCTCAATTTTAAACCTATTATTATTGGTGGCGGGGTTGTCTTGCAATTAGACATGTTAAATCTTTTCAAAACTGCACTTGCATACTTCGACTGTGACATAAATATACCACTTTTAGAATGATGGAATTCAATGCCCAGGAAACATTTGATAAGCCCCAAATAAGTCATTTCAAATTCACTTTCCATGACTTCTTTAAAGTCCTTTATGCCAAAGTCAACAGTAAATATTAAATCACCTACATACAGTTATACAATTAACATCTTACCTTTCTCATTAACTTTGGTTTACAATGTCGGTTCACTTTCACTTTTGTGAAATCCATTTTGGGTGGGATAGGAATCAATGCGACTATACCAAGATCCAGGGTCTTGCTTCAAACCATACAGATCCATTTTCATCCTGTACACTTTGTTCTCTTTTCACAGGACTTCATATCCTTGTGGTTGTTCCATATACACTTCCTCTTCCACTTATCCATTCAAAAATGTTGATTTGATATCCATTTGATAAAAATACCATTTATTTTGTGTGGAAATTGGAAGAACTATTTTTATTGTATCCATGCATGCAATAGGTGCAAAAGTTTCATTGAAGTCTATGTCAGGTTGTTGTGTGAACTCACTTGCAACCATTCTTACCTTGTGCTTCGACAAATTCCCATCAACATCTTTCTTGGTATTTTAAATCCATTTGACACTGATTACATCTTTATCTTTTGGTACATCTACCAGCTCCCATGTTTAATTCTTCTCAATGCATTCTATTTCTTCATCCATGGCTTGTGCCCATACTTCATCTTCGACAACTTCCTCAAATGTTAGCGGATCATCTATTTTAGAAAAAAATTTGGTGTACCAGCTTCATATATTTCATGGAGGCTTATTGTCTTAACTGGATTTGTCGATGTTGAACTCGATGAACTACTTAATGGAGTCTATTGTCATCTTGGTGTGCTTGCCGACGTAGCTTGAGTTGCGACTTGTGTGAATGTTCCTTGTGCTGAACCATATCGTGGTGTCATGTGATTCGATAGTGATGCATCATTTTGGCTTGCATGCAGTATTTGATCAACTTCCTCTACCATGTCATCTTGGTCGACATTCGACACGATCTTGAAATTCTTCTCCATGGTTCCATCCCATGATAGATTCTTAACAAATTAAACATTATGACTAATAATCACTTTCCTTGTGAAAGGATCATACAAATTGTATGATTTTGTGTCTTCAAAGTAACTAACAAAAGTACATTTCTTTAATACCCCGTGAATTACTAATTATGAATTCTGCTGGGAAATACTTTGATTATTATTTTATTATTCTTTGACTAGAAAGTCAAGAATAGAACATTTTGTAATAAAACCGTTCCTTATTAATAAAATATGTTGAAGGAAAACAAAAGTGGAAGTAGCTGTTGAAAGAGTGTTTGTTAACCCACAAGAGGGAAATGACAAGTGGAAGAGACAACCGAGTGAGAAATTGAGATCCAGGAGGCATCATCCCCAAAAATAAGGTTTGCACTCCTAGTTGAGTTGCTAAAGAGCAAGAGGCTCATAAATGACCAAGTCCTAGGAAAAATACTATTTAATAGTATGTCCATGAGCAACACGAGGCTATAATTTTACGGGGATTAACATGTCTGGAATGAAAGAGATGACGCATTAAGATATTTTTCTCTGGTGGTTCAGAGAACAGGATCGGGTGTTCTAAAGCAATTAATTTGGTTTATGTGGGAGTTGGTTGGGAGGAACAACTTCTCCACTTTTGTTTTCCCATCCTTGGTGCCAGGTTCCTACAGTTTTTTTCTTATGACTAATTCTAGTTACCATAGGATGTGTATGTGAAATGTTTATGTACATATCTCCAAGCAGTAGGGTTATGCATTTCTGTAGAACAAATATCCCTCTTTCTTTGATGTATATTAGATCCGTACAATGATATTACCATATTGATTAATAACTCGTTCTTAGCATAAGTTGGTAGAACTGGTTATTGTGGATATAGTTTCAAATCCGATACTTGAAGAATTTAGAACTCATGATTTTGTATATAATGGATTGAATCCTTTGTTCCTTTCTAAAATGTACTATGTATTCCTACATTTAACTGGGCATTATCTGTTTGTATCGGTTCTACTCAACCTAATTATTCTTATTGAATGTGGACTAAATTTGTAATGTTGTTCTAGCCTAGATATCTACTATGCCTATCCCAAAAATAAAAATGATTTTGTTTTTACACAAAGGAAATATTAAAAATTGGTTGTCTGAATCCCTAATCAACTTGGCACAGTTAGGGTTTAACTATTAAAATTATAAACAAAGAAGACAGAATCAAAGAAGGGTTAAGCATCAAGTTAATATTCAGTTTGGTTTAGCTTGTAGTAATTTGAAACCCCAAATCAAACCAGAAACCCTTTAATCTGCAAAGTTAAATGTTGATCCACAAATTTATAAGATCAACGGTCCAGATAAAATATGCAATGAGATCAATGGTTCACAGAAGTTGTGGAAGATAGATTGTAGAGGTTTAGTTCCGAAAAATTGTAAGGAAACCCTCTTTCTACAATCCACAAGTTTAAATGTCGATCTGCAAAGAAGTATATCAATAGTCGAGATTGCATCCACAAGGAAGACAAACGACTAATAATAGTCGTGAAGGTTTCATTGTGGAATCCGCAAAGAAGTAGATAGATGTTCGATATTGCATCCATAAATAAGATAAATGGTTGATATTGGTCATGACAAAGCTTTCCCTATGGAATCCACAAAGAATCATATCAATGATGGGGACTTAAGCCACAAGAAATTAATGGTGCTGAAAGTATAAAATATTAAGTTAATGAATTTTGGATTTTTCGCAACCCACTACCCATAATGCTCCTTTGCAGGGTGCAAAATGAGGAACCCGCAATCCTCATCAAGTCAAGATAGACGATTGTTGTTGATTTTGCAAGGAATCAATGGTGCATAAGGTAAACAATTTATTTAACGGGAGTTTGTATTCCGCATTTTGCATTGTGGAATGCAAAATGCAGAATGCAGAATCAAAAAGTGCGGAATGGTTCTTGCAGAAGAACATTAACTTACCTTTTTGAGTTTTTGTTTGAAAATATATTCGTTTTGGAAAAAGGGTTTTGAATATTTTAAGGAGATGATGATCATTTCATATGGCCAGGGTTATGCTTTAAACTCTATATTTGTTTGTAATGCCTCATAACGGTTAGGTATTTTTTTTATTAATATGTCTGAAGATATACAGTTATAGATATTTTTTATTTCTGGAATTTGAGGTAGTTCAGAGCCATAGGTTTCAACCCTGTCACCTATTGGTAACATTGAGTTTCGCTGAATCGGAGAAAATTTATTCTAACCATTAAAATTTTCACTTGGAATGTTTAGTATACATACAAGTTGTTATGTAAAAGGCAGAGCCACAGGATTATCCCTGTCACCTGTTGCGGACATCTAGTTTTGTTGAAGCACACTAAATGATAGTCATTTTGGCTTGATAAATCCTTGTTAATGTATTGTGGTTGTGTATTCAAATTGATGAGTTCTAATGAATGCATTCCAGTGAATGTACTAAATGGGATGCTCATATATTAAGTGATTCATCAAGGGTTGTTTGTGGTGGACATTACATTATTATTATAGGAATGAAAAAAATTAAGGTATTATGGATTAATGAGTGGGTATGCATGAAAATCATTGTATGAATCATTTTAGTTGATGATTAATGGATTATTGAATGATTTCTAAGAAGAAATATGCTCTAAAATAAGATGAAAAGTGATATGATCTATGTCCCTTGTATAAAATTGAGCACATAGATTTGTGGACCAACACACAACTCACAATGTAGATCAGACAATTTTACTCAGAAATTGAAGAATGAAATAGTGTAAAAATGGCTTACAACTGTGAATTCTTTCATTAATATAAAGTAATTGGATAATTAACTACAATGTAATACACCAGTATTAATAACCATTCAATTCGAATGAATGAGAGAGGAATTCGAATTGATTGACTCTACCTGTTAGTGCCAGAAATTGTTCCTAGACTACGGAAGAACAAGCCAACACAATCTCAAAAAATCGCAATAAAGTATAATAGGGTTTTATAAGGTTTTGGTTGAACAGTTTGAAGACAAGAGGGAAAACATTCATAATACCAAGGAAAACACTAAATCATGAGCAATTAAATGACTGATATGCATAACATATAAACCATAATCCAATAGAGTAAACACAGTACTGAATTTCACCCACAGTTAGCAAGCATTTCAGGCATTAAAACATTAAACAGGAAATGAATATACCAACTGAGTAATTAACACAAATTAGAAATGAAACTAGTCAATAATCTGAAGGGAATATAGTGCATATATTTCATAGTTTAGTCATCAAAAACACATAAGAGTCTTTTACTTAGCTCATAAACGCAGCTTCATAGCCGCCCCTTGCCAGCAAAAAATCAAACCCCTTTGTATTCTTTTAGACTTACATTTCTATTATTCCTTCAAAATTAGTTTAATTTTTTAACCCTAACTACTTTTAGACTATCTATCAAATAGTTCAATCTAAACTATCATTATACAAAAATAAAATGACTTTCCAAACTTAACGAATAACTGTCTTTCTTAACTAACTTTACAAGTCTTTAGTTGCTTCAACTAGTAAAGAAATTGCAACCATCCTTGTTATCTCCTCGTTCTGTTGAGTTAGCTCCTAGATAGTCTGCTTTATCTATATGAACTGATCCTCTATTTGCCTTTTCCTGCTTCTGAAAACCCTGATTTTCATTATGTTTCAAAATTTTGATCTTCAAGTACTAATTTTCCACTACGATCTCCACCTACTCTATGTGCACTTCAAGAAAAAGCGTGATTGGAAACGCCTTTGTCTCATTATAGTCTATCATTCTTATTGCATCGCTTCTGCAAGAAACTGCCATGATTTTCCTTCTTGATTATATTTACACTTGTCAGAGTGATTAACATTGAATTTTCTCGTAGTAACAGTGTCTCCCATAACTAACTACTAACCCTTCTCAGCATCGACAATCAAAGGTTCAAAATTAAATGAATCAACACTTCCCCTTATTAACTTGTCGGTGATCGAAAGCATTAATTTCTACTGCATCAGAACCACACGCCACTATGCCACCGCAGTGTTAGCACTTTAAAGAACTAAATATCTACAACGTTGAAAAATGACTTTAGACCATTAGATTCACGATCGGCGATCGGAAGCTCTATCAATTACCTCATTGGGAACTCTATACCATTGTGATGTCGCAGTGTCAGCAACATAAAGGACTAGCTTCTTGATTGGTGATCGAAATCTCTATCATCTATCTTGTCGACGCTTTAAACAATTATGCTGCCATAGTCACAAACCTTATCAATTATCGCGTCAGTGCTTTAAACCAATGTGCTCTTGCAGTCGAAAACCTTATCAACTATCACGTCGACACTTTAAACCACTGTGCTACCGCAGTGTCGGCACTTTAGAGAACTAGCTTCACCATCGGCGATTGGAAGCGTTATGAACTATCTCATCAATGCTTTAAAGAAATATGCCTCCGCAACATTGAAAGAGGATTTTTAACTTTGCGTGACTTTATTGTAGCGCTTCTGTGTAATTTTTTCTGGCTTGCGCTACAAGAAAATTCAAGTTAATGTTTTTCAAAAATCATGTTAATGATAAGGGTTTAAACTTGGTTCAGGAATCTCAATTAAAATTTTATGCTATTTTTTAGATTTTTTAATCCATATAAGCCTCATATAAGCCCTTTGATCATGAAATTAAACCAAAACTTGTAAAAATAAACTAAGAAATAAAATAACATAAAATCTAAAGGGAAAAATTCAAACTTTCCCAATCAACAAAATTTTCTAGGAATAAAGAGTAAAACCAAACTTTAAAACTTAAACAAAAAGTATTAAAAAATAGAAAACAAAAATATGTTCTAACATCTGTGTCCAACTTATGGGATGAAGTCCTCTCTGTGAGGCTTCAAGAACTTCTAGACCAGTACCTTTTGTGCTACTACCTTCTAGTCTGCAAACTATCCATTGGGCTATGGAGTCTTTATTCAATCCTTCACACACTGGTATATACAATGAAATTCAAATCTCTTTCCTTCAAATACTGTAAAAGTATCTGAGTAACCTTCCATCTACTAAATTAAATTGTAATCCCATTTCCAATGTAACCAGGAAAAAATTTCATCAGCCCACCAAAACTTGCTTCCAACTCCGAACATATGTATAATCAGAAATATTGGAAAACATGAAGAGTAAAGATCTAGCAACTTGTACTCAATTTCATCAAATGATGTCTATAAGATAATAGATTTATAACTTATTATTGATTCTAAAGAATCTGCCACTAGATTATAGAAATTTCCAAAAGTTATCTCTTCATGTTCTATGAAAAAGATAGGCTGTCCATCATAATGTTTTGTTTCATGAATATCAATCAAACATTGGTAATAAAGGACATCATGATCAACCTGAATTTGTTGTGGAATTTTTTGGACAGTATCATCAATAATGTCAACAAGCTGAACCCCCTTTTCCACACTATCTTCAAATGAATAACTATCATACATTGGCTCCATTTGTTCAAGGGTAATGGACTGAATGCATTCCTAAATCTGCTGATCAAATTGTTCCATAACACACACCTCACACATTTCTAGGTATTTCTTTTCAATTTCATCATCATATTTATAAAAAATTATAGCATCTTCATAATGGTTTTGAACAACAAATTTATCATAACCATGAATATAAGAAACTTCTGATATAACGTTAAAAATGTCAATAGCCTCACTTTCATCAATTTTAGTATCAAAACAAAAGAGACTAGAATATAATTCATCACATAATTCTTGTCTTGGAACCCTAATTTATTCATCATAACAAGGAGCATTCTGGGAAATTTCGAATGATGATGCTGAAGGTTCGTATTTTTCTTCAGTACAAAACTGATCTTTAACACAACAATGATTTCCAACAGTTTGTTGAACAAGAGATTGATCATCTACAGGATTAGCATTCAAATGATTATTAATACTGTTGAAATCATTATGATAATATTCCAAACTATCTCTACTGATCTCATTACTAGAATAATCTTCAACCTAACTTAAAACAACAACTTGATTATCATAATGATCATGGAATTCTTTCTTAACAACATTATCTAAAAATGTTACCTCTTCATCTTCAACAAATTCTGAAACTACAACTTATTCATGATATGTTTTCAATCCTTGATTATACTTATCATCATGATTTTTTGAATCGGAAATTGTATTATAAAAATCATCTTGCTCACAACAATCTTCTAAAAAGATTTCAGCTGAGAACACATACTTACAATGTTTCCAAAAATATGTGTGGAATTATTTTAGTGAGGAAATGCTAGTAGCAGGAAGAGAAAAATATCATTCTCATGCATCTTGCTCGAGTGAACACATGAACATCTTCATGAGCACATGTTCATGCTAAATATTTAACTAAACCATGTATTGATGAAGTCTGCTGAGGTGATCTAAAGGATT
This sequence comes from Pseudotsuga menziesii, assembly GCA_001517045.1. Classification (NCBI taxonomy): domain Eukaryota; kingdom Viridiplantae; phylum Streptophyta; class Pinopsida; order Pinales; family Pinaceae; genus Pseudotsuga; species Pseudotsuga menziesii. Next base: position 58,139 of record LPNX010985235.1, read on the forward strand.
ATCCTCTTTACTTTCTCTAAACCATGGAAGATAATCTCCCCAAACATCCATAGTAGGTACTGGATTTCGAAAACCTGGAACATCGAAAAAATTGAAAGGTACAAACCTTCGAGCCAGAATGGATTCCATGGACTTCGGCCTCTGCATCTTGAAATAGTGGAGTCGCCAACCGATTTGTCAAGATAGACTTTGTTTTTCCTCCTCAAAAAGTGAAAAGGGTGACAATAGGTCAAAATAAACTAGGGCTGCATAAAACTGGGGATGATTGAGACCTTTTGATTTTCCTAGCTATTTTCAAAATTTGTTCTGGGTCTGAGACACCCAGTTGTAAAGGTGAACTAGGTCTATTTCTTGTTCCCGCTCCCTTAGTAGCCACTGTGAAATACTGGTGAAAAGTAGTCTTTAATATTGGCCGGTTTAAGTTCACCTCTCAAAACCAGTGAAATGATAAATATCCCAGGGAAAATAGGTTTTCAAATTCGTCCATGGCAATGGCGACAAATATGTTAGTGCCAGAAAGTGTTCCCAAACTATGAAATAACAAGCCAACACAATCTCAAAAAATCACAATAAAGTAAAATAGGGTTTTATAAGGTTTTGGTTGAACAGTTTGAAGACAAGAGGGAAAAAAATTATAAGACAAAGGAAAACACTAAATCATGAGAATTTAAATGACTGAGATGCGTAACATGTAAACCATAATCCAATAGAGTAAATAAAGTACTGAATTTCACCCACAGTTAGCTAGCATTTCAAGCATAAAAACATTAAACAGGAAATGAATATACCAAATGAGTAATTAACACAAATTAGAAATGAAACCAGTCAATAATCTGAAGGGCATATAGTGCATATATTTCATAGCTCATTCATCAAAAACACAACTTGATAGCCTCCCCTTGCCATAAAAAATTGAACCCCTTTGTCTTCTTTCAGACTTACATTTATACTATTCCTTCAAAATAAGTTGAATAATTGAACCCTAACTGCTTTTAGACTATCGATCGAATAGTTCAATCTAAACTATCATTATACAAAAATAAAATGACTTTTCAAACATAACTAATAACTGACTTTCTTAACTAACTTTACAAGTCTTTAGTTTCTTCAACTAGTAAAGCAATTGCAACCCTCTTTGTTATCTCCTCATTCTGCTGAGTCAGCTCCTGGATAGTCTGCTTTAGCTGTGTAAACTGATCCTCTGTTTGCCTTTTCCTACTCCTAAAAACCCTAATTTTCAATCTGTTTCAAAATTTTGATCTTCTAGTACTAATTTTCTGCCACGATCTCCACCTGCTCTATGTGCACTTCAAGAAAAACCATGATTGGAAACGCCTTTGTCTCATTATAGTATGTCATTATTATTGCATCACTTCTGCAAGAAACTACCATGATTTTCCTTCTTGATTATATTTACACTTTTCAGAGTGATTAACATTGAATTTTCCCATGGTATTGGTGTCTCCCATCACTAACTACTAACCCTTGTCACCATCGACAATTGGACGTTCAAAATTAAATGAATCAGCACTTCCCCTTATTAACTTGTCGGTGATCGGAAGCATTAATTTCTACTGCATCAGAACCACAAGCCACTATGACGCCGCAGTGTCAGCGCTTTAAAGAACTAAATATCTGCAACATTGAAAAATGACTTTAGACCATTAGCTTCATGATTGATGATCGGAGGCTCTATCGATTACCTTGTTCGAAACTCTCACTAGTACAAAATGAGGAATTAGTGACTAGGTGACTAAAAATTCTAGTCACCACAGGTTTTTCAAGTGATTTACTACTAAATATGAGCAATTTTGATTGACCCAACTATAAACGCCTAAAATTAATGACTAATTTAGTCACCAGTTAACAAATATGACTAGATAATAAGTGACAGAGTTAAAAGTGACTAACATAAATGACTAATTTAGTCACAACATAAAAAATGACTAGCTAGAAGAATATTAATTAGTCATTTTTAATTGTGCAAGTTATATTTCATGTGTTGTCATGCCATGGTCAAGTTGAATTGGTAGCTTAAATGTTTTTGCATTATGCATATTCATGTCTCCATTTTGGTATAACCCAGTTTAACTAATCTCATCGATCGTGCTAATATTTTGTTTTCCAAATTCCAAGTCTCTTTGACGCTCTCGCTAATCAGTTAAAATTTTGGGAAGTTAAAAGTCTTTTGATCTTGACAATGAAATCTATAAAATTTGTGTCCACCAATAAATTGTCATTGACGCCTATTCATCAGTGTTGTTGTCACGCCTCTTCTCAAAAAGTTAAAAAGTCCCCCCTTGATGCCCCTAGTTACGAAAATGACAATATCTTTTATTTTAATAAAAAAATTCTCCCTCTCATTTTAATGATCTCTTTCCATTTTTAAATTTAAAATAATAATAATAATAAGTTTTCATCTAATTCAATAGGTTTTTAACATATAATAATTAATATAACATGCTTTTCATATATAAATATATTATAGTTAAACATTATATAATATATTAATATTAAAAAATTAAATTTCTATTCATTTATTTTGATAGAAATATAAAATAATTAAAAATGTAAGAAAAAAATTTGGGTAAAATAAAAATTAAGAGGACTGGATTTCAACTATGATCTTTACTAAGAATAGTTTCCATTTTGAATTCCATGGTTGCAATAGCCTAATCTTTAATAGTTGGATATAAAGATAAGACATTACCCTCTTTCATGGTTAAAATTGATTACATTTAGTGGTTATAATGAATGGATGGTTATAATTAAAGGGTGGGAGAAAAGAATGTGGATCCTAGTTCTCCATGGACGTTCAACAGGCCTAACACGACACTGGCAGGGAAGGGCCCAAAAGCACATTAACTGAGACCTTTGACCCCTTCGGGAACAAATCCGGGTATCGAACCAGGCTGAATCCATTACCATCCCCAAATACCCTATCTTAACCTAGGATTTGAATGAACTATGGATAACCGACAAGGATGCTAGTGCTGGAACAAATAAAAAGTAGTGCAGGGGAATGGCTAGCTGAACTAGAATTGCTCGGATTGCTTGCTAGAAAATACAAAAGTGAGAAATTTGTGTTCTTACATTTCCTGAGCACATGGAAAAAGCTATCCTCCACCTATCCAAGGTGCTTCACATTACAATTCCTAGTCACATGGAGAAATCTATTCTCGACCTATCCAAGGTGCTTCACATTCTCCCTTTTTTTCTTCAGACTTTAATTAAATATTTTTCATTAAAACCCATCAGTCACATTCTGCCTTTGAAACCCTATATAAATTATTTTCATTGTGAAATTTTGGTTGTAAGATCGATTGATTTTAGCAATTGTGGATTTTCTTTAGTGTTCGGTTCCTTCTTTGTATCTAGACTAATCTTTTTTGGAAGGTTGTCTTGGGAATTTTTTCTATCATTAGACTTGCTACTGGTCTCAACCTACAAATTCTAGTTGTAAGGAAGCAATATTACAGGAGCTTACTACCTTTATCTCTCAAGATTAGTGTGTCGATGTAGTTGTATATCACTTGAGTCCTCTTCTTCTTCTTCTTCTTCATCCTCCCATCGCCTCTCTGATTTACACCCTGAGCGCCCTCATAACGAATAATTATCTCTTAAAGTCTCTAGAAACCTCAGGAAAACAATACCCAGTTTTCCCTGACCTGCACAGATATATCTATGTTATGTAGAAGCAATTATAAATGATTTTTTTTGTAATCATGTGAAATACATAAACATGCATTCACTTACCTTGGGAAAGGTAAACCAACTCAAGAGTGCCGAGATATTGTGGAATTTAAATGGCATTGCTTCCAATCATCTTTCTGTAGAAGGAAACAGTTGCACACTCTAATTCCTCATTGTCTTCTACGGTGGGAAACTCGAAGGTTCCACCTTTTTCACATGTAGGAGCAAGAGAAGAAAAGGTAGAACATTGGGTAGGTTGGATTGAGCTTCCCTGAACTTAAAGATATTGGTGAAGTCTCTTGAAAAAAAGCATTATTTTGGGTTTACGAGTATAGGACAGTCGAAGGTCGGGACTCAAACTCTCAACTCTCCAATTCTATGCTTCAGTGTCTCCCTAATTTCTATTTCCTCCAGAAGATTATGCAGATCTAAGCTGTCGACTTGGTTGTCATGAATTTACAGGTATGTATAGCATTTTAGACTTGTGTAACATTTTATATGTGGATAAAAGTTAAATGTGTTTCTTGTTGGATTTCCTTCTAGTTCTATAAATATAAGGGTTTAAAAATTTTCCATCCAAAATGTTGTTTGAAATTTGTAATGTATTATGCGATTGCGTTTCCACCAGACTTAGTCTCGAATACTCAATATATGTAACCTTAAAAAACCCAGTATTTAAATGAAATCAGAACCAAAATAATGTATACTTTTCATAGTCTAGGACCACAACTTTGTTTGGGCGCAGCAGCAAGAAGAAAGACCCTTGTATTTGACTTCCAAATCTGTTAATGTTATTTATATGTCGTGAATTGTAAACATTAGGTTGAAAGAAAGAACAATATTTGAATATAAGTGTTTGAATTGTTCCAATTTCCTTAATGATATCCAATAGTTGAAAGGATAAAATATTTAACAATCGAGACTGTAAATGTTGTAGACTTTGACCCCTTCGTTTTTCTGTCAACCTTCTAATAATGGAAACAAGCAGTAAAGTGTCTACCAATAGATCTAAACAAGGGAACCCCTTGATGGACGTTTCATGAATGAGGGACTCAGAGTGCAATAATCTAGCGAAGAACATTATTTCAACATCCTCATTGTCGCAAACGTGTGTTTATGATTGGTCTTCCTTGTTGACTTTGGTAGAAACTAGACACTTAACTTGTAGTGATATTTGTTGGAGAATTTAAAGTTCTTCCTTATAGTGGACTAATAAATACTTAACCTTTTCGATAGGGATGATAAACTCAATATAGATTCGAGGGACTATCCATAATCTACCTAAAATTGGGGATTTTGTTTGATCACTTTGAATTGGGGTATAAACTTGATATACAATATTGGAGGGATTGTCCGTAATCCACCTAAAATTGGGGCCTTTGTTTGATCACTTTGATTCGAGCATGTGGGGAGGAAATGATTCAATTCTAAAAATAACTGCTGAATTTAGGGTTAATAAAAAATTTTCTCTGTGAAAGCATTAGGTATTACATTCTGGGGTTTTTCTTTTAGGTAGGCCCAATCACAATTGACCAATAGAGCCACCATCAAGCTGAATCAATCCTCCATTCGAAGGTCCTTCCAAATTCCAATGCCTTATTTTATCAATGACCTAACAACCGAGTATTTCACCGGCCCGACGGAATAGTCCCTTATCTAAGTTCAATAAACTATATGCTCCAGGGACCAGGAGAGTACATAGTTTACCTCACTAATTCCATGTAAATGTTGAATCACTTGATATTTTTTCTTATTGCCATTTTTTTCTATACACTGTTTTTAATAAATAATAAAATTTTGTTGTACAATTAAAGTTTCAAATGAAAAGAATGATTTATTTTTACATTTCAACATTAAAGGGTTCAATTTCTCACAACCCTTCAAAGTGAAGTGGGACCCTACTCTTCAAATTTGATCACTGAACTCCACAACTTAAAACTATCTCTTCGTCACCCCCAATGGATGAGACTCTCTCTTAAATGCTAGTTTCTTTGGACGAAAGAAAAGACCTATAAATACTATTTTCCTCTCTTTACTGTCCCATTAACCCACCTCTACCTTGTCTTAGCATGGCCCGAGAAAGATGACCCAAGAAAGATGAGGGTGATGGTATTCTCTATTCTCTGGAATAATAAATCTATGGAGGATCATAAATACCTCCCATAAAGAGATAGATATCTCTCATAAGGGTAGGCACATTGGCATGTGGTATATGAAGTTTAAAGAAACAACGCTTATAGGAAGAATTAGGGCAAGGACGCTGGTACGCTTTAGACAGATTTCTTATCTGTAGCGCTCGTCTTCGGTATCAGATTCCCAGTACAATGCTTGAAGTTCAAGTGGATCTTGAAGGAGATCACCCCCTAGGATTCTTTCTAGATTGAATAAAGAGGTATGTGCCCAACACAAACAATAATATCGACTGTGTTCAGAACTGATTAAATCTACATATTGCTGACTCAAATTTAAAATATAAAAATAACTCATTTATCTCTATATGCTTGATCTTCAAAGATGGCACCTTGTCCAGTTTCTCAACAATGTATGGGCTTATCATAACAGGGGGTTGCATTGCTGAAAGAGATGACTTCAATTGATTTGCATCCTTGTAAGAAACCGGATTGGATAATGTAGGTAACCCAGAACCCATGTCCTCAATGTAACTACTAGACCAAACAGATGGTGGAACCCTTATAAATGTTATAATTAGATAGTGTCAGCATATCACCCAGCTGCTTACCCACAAAGTGTTAATTCTGAAATGCCATAGGGATACCCAATTTGGCTTGAATTTTTATGCTTGAGAGAAATGATGAGATCCGAAGGTTATGCTCGAATGGTAATGAATTTCCCTCAATATTCGTCACAAAAATTTGATAATACTGTATCCAACAATGACCCAGATTCGAGGAAGCTCCAAGATCTACTCAAAACCCCTTGAAACACCTTGAAATGAATGGATCTCACCAGAAACAACCTGGATACTTGCTCAGATATCTTCGGGAAAACACCCAACTATTAAAAACAACTCACATCTGGTCAGGTCTATTTAATTCACTGAGAGGAAAAACAGACATGAAAAACCCTTAAGTAACCAATGCCCATTAGGTATTCCTTGTACTATGGTCAAAGCACATATTTTTCTTGGGATTGGCCAAGAGTCTTCTGAATGTAGCATTTTTGTCACTAAAATATTCAGCAACCATGGGAGGAAGCTAAAGGAAATGGAGAAGTGATATTTGAACTGCCCAGAGCACAGAGCTTGACCTAACCTTTGTGTTCTTCGTTAGATTTCTAAAACCTATGGGTCTCTGTAGAGTGGGAATTGAAGTCATTTGTGTGTGTGTTCATGCCTGTGTTTACCATACAACCTAGCTTTCTAGGTAGAATCCAATTTCTTCTCCCATTCGGCTGCAACTATGGATTGCTCATCATGATTGTTCTTACTTTCTGCTCTCACATGACATAGACCCTTGGGAGGTTCTTTTAATTCAATCATTCCATAATAATCCAATCCATGAACTCGCCACTTGTAGGTAGCAACAACATCCAAAAGCTCTAGAACTTCAAGTCCCTTCACAGTATTTGTGCCCCTTGCAATTACAATACCTATTGAACCACTTACAGATTTGTCTCCTTCAAACTTGTCTTTCTATGAACTACCAAGAATATTTTCTTCTATACCTTTCTTTGTATCTAGTTTGTGAATAAGAGCTTGTCCAAGTTCTATATCCTTTTTAACTCGCCTAGGTTCAGAACTCACTAGAGGAGCCTTGGGAGCACTAAAAACGAGGTCATTTTCCTTTGCAGGTCCCCTACCATGTCTCCTCCTTTTGCCACTAACCTCAGCATCATCATCTGAATTGTGGTCACTCCCTTGACCACCTTTTGTAGATAATGCTATAGAATCAGTAGAAATTGGACCTATACATTGAAAACCCCACAAATGTCAGAGAAAGAATCAAGTAAAGAATGCTAATATTTGCATTAATAGAAGTGACGAAAATATACACAGAAACAGTAACTCACATGTCTAGGGTTCCATTCTGTAGCTCTAAGAGGAACTCCTTTGCAGTTGCTTTTTCGTTTTCATTTCTCTTTGAACATCAAGAATAATTTCTATCAACTACCAAAATAGAAAATTACTTTATCATGCATATATAAAAATGATATGGATTTTGTATATGATACAACATACTTGCATACAAAAGAGAAAGCAGAAGGTTAACCTTTGTACGATAGCTTCTAACTGTGAAGGGTCGTATTTATCCTTCAGCCTACATCACAAATAAGAAACCAAGGCTTATATGGGAATTGAAATAACATCAAAATAGATATACAATTTGAATGTCAATCACAAATTAATGTGCCAATGCTTTAAAACAGCTTACCAATCCTCTTCTTTGTGAGCTTAAAAATATGCACGCTTCTGGGTGGTAATGTATTTTGTTCTGTATTATTTGTATATGATATACATAAAACCATTTTTTTCATGATCATGCATGCTTTCACATGAAAATAAATGCAGATAAAAAATGTAAAGGAGCATTTGTTTCAACATAAGAGGTCTCGAGAATTTATTTGGTAAGAGAAACTACCTGCGCTCTGCGTCAGTAGTAGGAAACCTAAAAGAATCTCCCTCATCATTGGTTAATTAAATTTCTTGTGTGAGTGACATTAACCTATGAATGACAAACTTGGCATCATTTTTTGAATAGGGCATGCGGTTCTTGAAGGAGTTGGAGAGGAGGAAACAACCATAGCAGGTATAGAAAACCACAGGGAAGAAGTTGTGCTTTCTGTGAGCTAGAAACAAAGTACATGGAATATAGAGTCTATTTGACATCTTTGAAAAAGGATGAAACTTAGATCATGACTATTGCAGAAACCACAGGCAAGCAACATGCAGAATATTCCAAATCCCAAAAGTGTAAAAGAGTTAATCATTTCATTATGAAAAAATGTTTTAGGGGACCATGGAAAGATAAGCCTACTTATGTTAGATTAATTAAGGCTAATATAATGTTGAAGAAAAAAAGTAGGTGACTTCAAAACAAAATATTCAAACTTAAAACAAAGGTCTCTACTCAAACATATGAAGAAAGCCCTAAATCCAAATTTAACATGGGCAACTTGATTTGGGCTCTTAAAGAACAACTCAAGCAAGAACAAGAATAGTGTAAACTGGTAATGAATGACCCACCTTATGATGTGCATGAAACATGGAAGTAGGGTTTGCCATTCCTATTGCTACAGAAGAAACAAAAGTTGCTCCATAAGAGAATATGCCCAGAATTTTGACACAAGTGGTCCAAGAGGAGAATATCCTCAAGGTTGTAGTAAAAGAGACAAAAATAATTCAAGAAGAAACTATACCTAAAACTATAGTAGTAGAATCATTTGTAGTTATTTGATTGAGGGATGAGGTGGAAGATTAGAGAGAAGTGTTGTTGAGTCACTCGATCATGGTGTTATGTCATTGTAAGCACATTGTCAAGCTAGACATGAACTCTCAGAGCAGTGGATAGAATTCTACAACCAAATAATGGAGAAATGGGATATTTGTGGAAAGAATGAAATAGAATACAATATTCTCTGCAACATGCTCGAGAGATGTCAACTAAGAAAAACTAGTTGAAAGAAGAGAAGAGGATGTGTAAGCTATCCCTTGGAGCTCTTACCTACATATCACCTTCACCTATTTATGTTATTCTCCTAAAAGGAAATTGGCTATCCTTTCATATATGTACATTGGTTGAGGGTAATCCTTGTAAAATATTTACACATGATGAAAATTTTCAAGTATATACTACCTGTCTTGAAGATGATAAAAATTTGATGTGAATTATAACAACAAGAATTCCAATTGGGTAATCAAACGAGATGGAATCCAAAACCCTTTGTGAGGGATTCCCAATTAAGAGAATTCACCTCATTATTGTTATACCAAGTCCAGTCGCACCAAGAATGGGCCCAGCTAAAGCTACATAGCATCATGCCAATTTGTGGGTAGGAGGTGAACGTAGTGGTCCTCCTGTGGTTATATTGGACCTCAAGAACTTGCTAAAACAACACTATTTCACTGGTTATATCAAGAAGTCTCAAAGGGATGCACTTTTAGAATGTGATAAGAATATAAATCGGTATGGTCTTGGTGCTCTAATTGTTTTTTGGAAAATATGGGTAGTCATGTACCTTGAACTTCAAAACAGAGAACCCTTGTCATATCCAAATTTCAGCAATCAGTCCAAATTATATATAAATTATTTAAGAAGGCATGGGACATAGTGGATAGGTTTAAGGTTGCACACTCCTTTTATTTCATGTCATTTCCTTGATTATCTGTTCTATTTTTCTAAAAATCAACATGAGGATGAAACTTTATGGGTAGAAATCAATGCTAGGATACAACATTATACAATGGGTGAGTATGGTCAATCCCCTTATAGTTGGATAAGTATTCATGAGAAGTATTCATGTCCAGAGTCTTATGATGCAAAGGATTAGTAGGATGATTACATAGTTTCACAGTGACATGCAATAGGCTTAGCCAAGGGAAGATTATGAGTCTCCATTTTGGGACATTTTTGGCTATCTTTTATCTCTTTCACCTACCCTTTTTCCTACAGTTTACCTTGCCATTATCCATTTTCCTGCATGAGATGGGATTAATTTCAATAAAGAAACTAGTTTGGATTCATTTGATTTATATATGTTTATGTTAAGTCTAAGAGGAATATTATGTTATCTGAATCTGTCTTGAGCACTGAGGATTGATAATGCATTGTTCCAGAATTTTGTGAATTGTTTTCGAATGTTGAGCACTGAGGATTGATAATGCATTGTTCTAGAATTTTGTGAGTTGTTTTCAAATGTTGAGCACTGAGGGTTGCTGTATAATGAGACCTCACTTCAGTCAATATTGGACCTCACAAAGGAATGGACATTAGAAGAAATGCATATGTTAAGGAATAAGGTTGGAGATGTTTTATCAATGAAATGTTATGTTTTTTCTTAATAGATCACTTTTTTGAGTTTTTTGATTCAGTGCAGATGTCTGTGTATGACGTATGGGCTTTAAGGTTGTTTGCAATTATGCATTTTACTGTTAAAATTATCTAACTTTTTTTCCATGAGGAGCTGCATGTGGGTGCTAATTATACACAAAAGAGGATTTTCCTGGCTATAATTTACAGATGCACAGAACATTGTATTTTCTTACAAATCGCCTTTGTTTGTACTGAGGGAAGAGATTAATGCTATGAAAACACTTGGAATATGATTCTTTCTCTTGGCTGTTATTCTCATATTTGATTAGTTTGTCTAGTTTTAGGTGTACTTGTCATTGGAGGTGTACTTTCCTTGATTGTTAGATCTCATCTCATTGATCTTCTTACCTGTTTGGTTCTACACAAAATCCTTGGACTCTTGAAACTTGCAAGAGACTGCAGTAACTAGGTTATACATGGTGTATGCTTTGAAATATAACTGTTTTATTTGAGAATGTGGGAGAGAAAATAAGATAAAACTAGAGATAACATAATTGTTGATACCCTGGATTCTCCAGGTAGGGTTACTGTATAATGAGACCTCACTTTAGTTAGTTTTATACGGAAGAAGATTGATAGCTATAATCACCCTGCTTCAAGATAACTACTTTGTTTTTCAAAATGTGATAAGATAAGGTAGGACAATTGTTTTAATTCAATATGTCAGGATTTGTGCTGCGATTGGGGTAATAAGACTCACTTCCATCTAATAGGGAATGACTTAGGTATACATATTTTAATTTATATTGGAGGTTCTAATTCAAATAACATCATCTGATGCAAATGCAGCATTAGTTGAGGACTATGAGAAAACATGTGCACTAGAGGAAGAGTCCATAGCTACTTCTCTATTTGAGCACATGAAAATACAAGAGCAGGTTCTTACTATCTTTCATTATTTGTTGTAATAAATGAAATTCAATTTATTTTTCTTTACTATTTTGGTGTTGTTTTATATTCATTCCTTTTCTGTCATATTTCTCTCTAGATTATGGGACAGTGCAACTCAGGATGGAACATGGTATTTCTGAATTTCTTGTGCTAATTCTATCCATAGGTTAAATAAATTGAAATAATACCTACAAAAATACGTAACCTTAGGAGGATCTTATTTTCCTTTAGCAGGCCTACCTGTTACTCAAAACTGTCCTTGTGATTTGCCACAAACTCAAAATTAATTTCAGGTTTAACATTCAGGGAACCAACTGACATTGTCACTTTAGCCGGTTCTTATCCCTTCTGATTGGTACATGCCAGCCACATGGTTGCCTCACCAAGGAAATTTAAGGCTATAATATGCAAAGTAAATAAGAAATTAGTGCATTAAACCTCAAATGAGTTCACTGATACATACAGGAATAGGCAGTTAAGTCCAAAACTTAGTGAGAGAATGTGCAAATGAAGACTTAGATTAATCAAATAAAGCAATGACTCGTGTGAAATTTAATTTTGCTGTAAAAGGGTTCAAATTTGTGATGATCAGTTGCATATCTAAACTCCAAAACACTTGGACACTATGGGGTTTTTGGGACAATGACAAACACATCCCAAGGTTGACCAATGTCTTGTTAAATTGGGTGACGGAAGAAATAAATCTTCTTATTAGACATACTCCTACAGACAATTGATGACATGAAGAAAAGTACACAGCAAAAGCATTATTATTATATAATATAAACAGACTCTACATAAAACGATGAATATAATAACCAGAGGGAAAATCTCAGCATTACTAGTATCAAATATAACTCCTCATAGGGGCACCCTCCTTGTGTAGAAAAAGAGAGTGCATCTATTGTAATGAATGCGCCTGGTGGGTACTAAAGTAGTAAAATTAGTATGTAACATCCCATTCAGGTGCCGTCTACCACTTTGAATGAAAGAGCACCATAACTAGATTGTAACTACTCATAAATGCTGACCAATGCTGCCACACTGCTTACAAGCCTGATACGCTTATTCTGGAAATGTAACATTTTCTCATTGACAAGTTCTGTTGTGCCACATTTTGTGGGGCACCCTTTCCACAGACGGTTTTTTGCTTTGATCAAGACGCAAGCCAGAGTATTGAGGCCTATCTTCGCTGCTCTTAGGTCTCCCGCTTTAAGAGAAGAGATGAATGTGATGATCAGAGTCTCATTCCTAAGATAGAAGTTAGTTTTGAAAAGATGAAAATAAAAGAATATGCCCTATCAATATAGTAATATACCCGTGTTTTCCAAATTTTAGACCACATAAGCGTTTCTTGACATGATGCACCCTCTCCCCTGGGCCAAAAGTGAATGAAATGGACCTCCAAGTGCAAGAACAAAATCCCTACTTTAAATGAGGGAATGGTCTAGCATCTTCATGAGAATACCATTTTGGAAATACACCTGGTGGCAGAAACCCTAAGTTGGTGGTGACTACCAGTTGACTCATCACGATTTGATTTTCTTATTGTTGAAAGATGCATTCCATCACCGCTGACCACAAGGTAGATGGGAGAAGTTTATAGAGTAGAAAGTCGCAACCTATAAGAGCTGAAGAAAAGATGGAAATTGATACCCAAGCTAAAGGGTCTTCCCCTATTGCACAACAATATTCTGAAGCAATACCAGAGGAAACCTTAGGGGAAGTTATGAGAAGAAGTGAGAGGTTAAATAAAAAAAATGTAGCTGGAGAGTCTTCCTGCAACACTCGACAACTTGATGAATAGAATATGATTGTTAGAAAGGAAGAAGAAAAGGCATAACTAAGAAATAGAAAAATAAATCTCCCGATAACACAAGGAGCTCCTAGATTAGTCAAAAAAATGGAATCAATTTGCCTACTAAATTTACAGATCAATGTTGTTCTCACTTCTATTTTGGATGAAAAATTACAATAGTTGACAGAAAAAATAAATCGTAAGACCCTTGAATGGGGTGAAGGGAGAAATGTTGCTTCTTCTAATTAGGAGGCCTTAGAAAATCACACCAAGTAGTTCAAATGGATTAAAGAAAAAACTATTGAAAAAAATCAGATTCAGCTAGATACTATATTATCCTTGAAGAAACAACAAGAAGATAATGAACATAGACATAAGGAGATAGATAAGAAAGAAAAGGAAATTCAAAGTCAAAATCCAAAAGTGAATGGCTGCTAAATTACTCAACTGCCAACCCCCTTCTCCAGTTTATGCTTTGTATTTAAAAGGACAACGGATTCACATAGAAGTAGAGTATCTTGTTTCTAATTTTTCGTTTGATCTCAAGGAAATTGGGAAGATTGTGCACAATGTATTCTCTAGAATTCTAGAGAGGCAAAATTTACTTTGTGAGCTCTACTTACATAATTTTGTATTCCCAACCAATACAGTTTAGAACCCTTATCATTTTGTGGGTGATATCAATTTGAGGGCTTTTCAGTCCTATTTACAGAATGAGATTCAAAGGGAAAGGAACTGGAGTTGTACAAACATACCGAACTCATGGAAGCTTTATGGGTTCAGCCAGAAGCTGCCTTTGTTGTCTGTATACTGAAAGACCATCATCAGAAGATTTCACATCCTCTTTGTCATGAACAATCTACAGCAATGGAGAACTTTATTGAATTTTAAAATAAATTAACAAAGGATGTTGCACAAAATTGCCAAGATAGGTGGAGAGAGCTTACTAAAGAGCTCAAGAAAAAGGAGCCACTTCTTTACCAAATATTCACAATTCTCTTTACTGCAACAGATTGTATATCATTTCTGTGAATCAGCTTACAATGATATGGATTGGTCTCAGATTTTATACACCATTGTTGATATTTATTATGCCTGATTGGAGGAGTGATATCACTCTAAATAACAAGAAAGTAGTGAAGCAAAGGCGAAAGATAGTAGCAGTAAAATAATTTCTTGCAACAGAAACATCTCCCAGGATTGTGTGTGCAGAACAATTACCTTTATCTAATTTTGACTCTGATTGAAGTATTGCACCAGGGATGTGCAATAGCTTTATTCTAGCATGGTTTTCCTCAAAAAAAGATCACTTTAACTTTCTTTCTATGCTTTTCCAATCCATTCCATGAATTCTTAATATTCTTGGAACATTGTATAATCATATTGGAAATTTTATAATGTCTAATAAGTGAATTTTGCCTAACAATGAGTGTAGATGCATGAACTTACACATTGGATGTGTTAGTAGTTTTGATTTCAGATGTAAGAAGGATGTCGACTTAGTGCCAAGGATTCAAGAGCTCAAATGTTTATGATAATTTCTATGCTATTGAACTTTTTATCAACATTGAACAAAGTTTGAGTTTGCGGAGTCCGAGTTTCTACAGAATCCAAGTTTGCTATAGAATATGAGTTGATCGAGTAATGAGCTAATGAGTTGAAGATCGTTAACAGGACTCTAGATAAAGTTAATTCACATTTATTGAGACATACACGTTATTGTTTTGATTTCCAGCAATGCCCAAAATATATCACAACAATTATGGAGAGGTTTAACATACTACGCTGGATTGTATCTTTTCAAGGAGGAAAAATATTCCGTAACTTCCTCTTTTCATGGAAAGGAAGTCTAAAAAAAGGGGAGAGGGCGGTTCAAGGTAAGTGATTAGTCATTTCTCATGAAGATGGATGAGTGCCCAATAATTCTATTTTTGGAGAAATGTAAATATACAATTAGAAGCACCTGTAGGGTTCACTCAGATATCTAAACTTCATTTTTTTATAATAAAATATCTTTGTTTAGTTTTGGGTATTATTCTATTCCATTATCGTAATATTGAATACCAATTAAAGATCATCCAGCATTTTCGTAAATATCGAATACTAATTAAATAATCATCCAGCGAGTTGTAGAGTTAGGGCCACCCACTTAAGGTTTCACCTGCTTAAAATCAAAATCAAATCATTGACTATTCTCATTGACTTAAGGTAGTGTGCTGAGGGAGAGTTGACACAGTAGTAATCCATTGAGGAAACTACTTTTTTATCAAAAGAAGATTCATATGATTGCATGGTAGACTTCTTCAGACCCCTGCAACAAAATTTATTGAGTAATTCGAACAAACTGATTCATAATTCTAGTGCATGTGCAAACCTTGTAGACATATTAAAAAGTTCAATGCAATGGAAGAGATGTGCCACTATAGGAGAAAGTTGCAGACAATAAGAATAAACCATCAAAATTGTGCTTGACCATCAAAACTATGCTTGAAGGGCTTCAAATTCAGTGAAAAGGTCTTCTTCAAATGTTCTGGTTTTGTTTGTTTAATCAGAGACATGGAAAGTGCCAGAATTAGGGCTGATGTGGCTGAGATTTGAAGCCATGTCATGCTTCAGGATTAAATTCAATGCCTTTTAAGGCTATAAGTTGCTAAAAATAATGCCAAAACCTCAGTCTACGGGGTTTAGAGAATTTTCTCTTTAAATTTATATGAGGGAGCAAAATCGCTATATTGGAGGCTATCATAGATTACCACTGCGTTATTATTCAGTGGTTGAATGTAAATAGGGACAAGGGAATTTCAAGCAACTCATATATTCATTCAAGTCCATATGGGGAGATCATGAAAAAATGTATTTTATAATTTTAACCACATGCTCTGGATTTTATTTTATTCAAACTAGAACAACGATATGTTTCTGTTAGTTCGAACATGGTGTAATCTCATTAGGATATTAGAGGACATGTGATGGTGGGGAATTGGACTCTGGAGATTTTAGCATGTAATTTTATATTTATGAATACAATGTTAGGTGCTCAATGGTTGAGGAAAAAAATGGTGGGGAGTTTGATGGTTTAATGTAGAATTTGATAGCATGTTGAATTTAATGTCGACTAAAGCTGAATCCTGCATGGGGGCATTTCTTCTCACCTTTCTAATGGCTTCAGAAGCAAATGTTGTAACATAGTGCCACTCCCAACAACAGATACTATGGGGATTGGTGTGAGCACAGAAAATATGTGGGTGATGATAAAAAACAGTCTGCAGAGACTTGCAGAAATGGATGCATTAAATCCATGAGATCAAAGAATGATATGGTCTCCTATTGAATGCACTTTAACTCTATGCTTGTGATGGATGATACAAGCTTATATTTTTTGTTTTGTTGGTGTATTGCAGGTGGGATTCTCTTCTCCTGTTCAGTTTGCCATGATGGAGGACCTTGGCCTGACCACGTCTCAGGTGCTTCTTCTTTTCATCATTAATTAAATGCTATAATCCATTATGAATCTCGTTCATTTCTATATAGATAGATATGACTTTGTTTGGTTTATGCCAGGCCCCAGGTAGTGAGTATACCAAAATTGCCACTGCTTGCACCTCACCTCGTTCTTAATTTTAATTATTGTGCCTCTTTAGTCTTATTAATAGTATTCAGTTTAATTTTGGTTGAAGTATTGTCTTCTTAGCAGACTTTGACTCAGTCTTAAGCACCTTCCATTAAAATGGCATGTCAATGTGAGATATATTTTGAAGACTTTTGGGCAGTTGTTGAATCCACTATACTTATACTTTTATTCTGTTAAAGACAAATTTTATTTTCTAATTTCTCGTGAACCATCGCTTGTTCCTATACTTGTAACCTTTTTGTATTTCTTTGATCTTGTTGGCCATTCTTTGAATCCATTTCTGTTAATTTCTGTAATAAATTGTAGTCTTGTTCAAATATTTCCATTAAAATGTATCTTTGATCAAATCACTGAATTCCAATGGGCCATGGAATGGAATTAGAATATGAACAGTCTCTTCTCATTGAGAGGCCTGACTTTTATAATACCTTTGCTGGTGTTCATAAAGTTCAGGTCCTCAAGAATGCTGCTTTCGAAAAAGGCATAGATTTGTGTTGTCAAATATGCATTAGAGGTCACTCAGCAGAAAAGGATTTAAGTCCTATTTTGTGTATAGTTTTCATCAAATCATGCTCTACACCCTCTAATTGCGGGTTTAGTCCAATTTTGGACTAGTTTTTGGTGTTAATAAGATACAACTACATAGTATTGCATGGATATTTTCATGATCCTTTGCGGTTCAGAGGATATTGGTAGTTGTCTTCCACTTAATATGTGTTATGGAAATGAACTAACTGTCTTAGGTCTTGAGAAATATATATACATCTTAGCACTCTAAAAATAGAACATATCAGAATAGATCCATCTTAAACCCAGATCTATCAAGCATCGAGAGATCTAAATTTACACTTCAAGTAATGATAGATCTGGGTGTAAGATGAATCTATACAAGTATGTCTTGTTTTATAATACATATCCCACCATTTATAAAACTAAAACTCATATAACTGTAATGTCTTGTTATCCATTTTTTTGAAATATGGATCCAAGAACCTACTAATACTCTGGTGGATTAGGTTGCATTCGCAGCTTTAAGTAGGCATATGCAATGGCATCATATCACCATAGTAACTATTCGCCAATTAATAATGATTCACTTAGATCTAAAAATGTTACTATTTCAGAACATCTGAGTCTAAAATATTCTAATAACTAATTCAGCACATCTGAGTCTAAATTCTTCTATTAACTGTTATTGTGCAATATTCTACCTTTGGTTCGCTACTGAATATAGGTGCAATGGTTGGTGCAATAGCTAGTGGCCACAATGGAGACTTCTTAGGTCGGAAAGGAGTAAGTGCTTTAATTACTGTTATGTCTCCTAAACATCACTATACTGAAATTGGGTGATTGCATTCATTTGAAGTGAAATTAACTCGTAGGAAAAGTTCCAGATTCTATCACTAACATCCATCTGATTTCTAGTGCAGCCATTAAGAGTGTCTTCAACCTCTTATGTGATTGGAAGGATAATAATATCCCTCATAAAGGTTTGTTGGGTTCCTTATTTATCCTTGTGGTTGCATTTGACAGTTAGTGTTAATTTTAATAGCTGTTATTTCTGGTGCAATAGAAATACATCAATCTGTTTCTATTTTTATATGTTGTGAAATTTTTGCTTTCACGTCATTGAAAAAGGAACCAGTGTGTAGTTGCAAAAGTTTCGAAATTTTAAATAATGAACCTTTCTCTGATTGTTTTTAAATCATGAGGATCCAGCTCTTCTCTAATGTTAAAAAGTGCAATTTTAATTTTAAAACTTTCATTTTAACTGGAAACAGGAAGGTAGAGCTAAGAGGGTGGATTTAGCTGTGGCAATACAAGCGAGACCTATTCTACTAGAATTTGCTTATGTCAGTAATGTCAAGTGTTGATTTTGAAGGTAATTTTGAGTTCCATTCCGAAAGAGAACAATATATTTGATGTTAAGTGGTATGAGAAATTGATTTGAATGTTGAGGATAACATATGTGATACCTTTGGTAAAAATTCTCACTTTTGAATGATTGATTATTGACCACAAATTGGCATTTTATTGATTGAGTAATGTGTCTTTCATGGAAAACTGAAAAAGAACCATTAGGGGAACCAAAAACTGCTTCTGGGAGTTCTCCATTATTGAATGAGTGGAAGTTATTTTCACATGTCACATGGCTTGGAATTGCTATTGGGTATGATTCTCCATCTCTTAAAGAAGGCCTATATGGAGAGTTGTACCTAGGTTCAATGGCTTCTGCTTCAAATAGAATTAATACAGAAAGAGCTAGTGTTTCTGCAGGTACTGGTATGTGAGCAAAACTATTTTACGTATTTTATGTGTCTCAAAATCAGTCAATGTCATACTGCTATTTGTCATCAAGTAGTTGTCTAATTAATTTTTGATGTTATTAGCATCCTTGATATCTTTTCCTTTCCTCTTAACACTACATAACATTTTTTTATGTAGTTGTTCCATGCATTGGATCTATCTTGTGTTGATTACTTTGTAGTTGTCTTAATAGTTTCAACTAGGGGGGAGCCCAAGGAAACATACAAAATGTGATTGTTGTTGGGAAAGATCACAGTCTAGAAGGATGTGGGGCTACATGAATTTCTTCTAAGATCCCTCTATATTTGATTTCTTATGTTAATCTAGTCTAAAATCCTTGTTCACTTGTTATTTTTAGGCTGGACAAATTAAAGAATTTATTTATTTATTACACTTGCGTAACTATGATGACATGCAATTGTAGGAATTTTGTTGATTGCCAACATCATTTGCTGGTTAAAGTAAAGAAGTTTGCAAGCATTATTTTTACAATGCACATTATTAGAACTTCTAATGGTTTAGTGTTGCAGACTTGTGACCAATTGTAAAAATTACTTTTCCTCACCACATACAAATATTTCTTTGGTATAATTTCATGGAGACTGCTAGAAACAAATCATAAACGACTAGATGCTGATGATTGGAGATCGTTAGTGGTTGGTGTGGACCTCTTGAGATTGGTTCATGCAGGCCCAAATTCTCAATGCTGGACAGATGATTAGCCCAATCTACGATAAACTTTGAATCTCCATAACCTTGAAATTGTTTAATACCTCCATTCTCAGTTGTTTTTCATAGTCTGAATGTAGACTTCTGCCCTGCTTGCCCCCAGTACTAGCCTCATAGTTTAGCAACAAATGAAAAGAAGAGTTGTTAGTACAAGTCTTTTTTGAATCAGATAGGAGAGTGACTTTTCTAACTTCTTGTTTGGTTTAGGTACCCTTCTATAACAACAAAGTATATTTAGAAAGCTTGTCTGCCATTGAGTTGAAATCTTGGTAAATGTGTCGAAAAAGGATTATTATTATGGAACACTTTTTGACCTCTTGAACTTGGTTCATGTAGGCCCAGATTCTCGATGCTCGATAGATGATTAGCCCAATCTATGATAAACTTTGAATCTCCATAACCTTGAAATTGTTTAATTCCTCCATTCTCAGTTGTTTTCCACAGTCTAAATGTAGACTTCTTCCCTACTTGCCCCTTTACTAGCCTCATAGTGTAGCAACAAATGAAAAGGAGAGTCGAAAAAAACAAAGCACCAGCTCCGCAAATACCTGATACTCCTTTTCATGCTCTCTTGAAAAGACCTAGGCTTTTATTTATCAATATAATGCATTAGTGAACAGCTAGAAGGTTTTTCTTTTAGAATCCTTTTTCAGTCCATTACCTCTCTAATCTTGTGTACTACTTAGGCAACTGTGAAGACCTGTTCCAGGAAGATCATCAATTTTCTTGACATCCATATATCATATATAAGAAAAACATGGGAGCCTGAAAAGTTGCTATAGTTTTGTCACTAGTGCAGTCCTAGACAATATACCAAGCTATGCCTATATATATATTCTTGATCTGTCCCCTGTAACCTGTGACATGTCAAGTCATAAACATATGGAGAAGGTGCACAAGACAAACAAGTGATCCACATACTTAGCATTTCATTTGCATATGATACATCACCCTTGTCTGCACCAATCTCTCATTTGCCCACTGGTAGTACTTTATTAGCCAGTACCAACCACATTAGTGTTTTTGTTTCTAAAGGGATGAATAGCTTCCAAACAACTGTCCTCCAGGATGATCTCTCTTGCATGAGTTCCTCCACTTTGGTAGCATCTATTTTGACCCATGGAGTGCATTTCCTTTTTCCCTTGATCCTTGAACACTTTAAATTCTCGGATCCTTGATGATTGGGCAAGTCAATGTAATCGTCTCATTCCTCTAGCTCACCTTGTAAACTTAAGACTGTTTGCTATTAGCCATCCTCAAGACTAGGCATTTCTTGCCAATTGCAAGTCCACCTCTCTATGACAGTATAGACCACTAAGCATGTAAACTTTCTAGCAGAGCCTCTGAAATTTGAAATTTCCTTCAATCCTGATCCATGGGTCCTTTCCAATTCCGACTTTTCCTCAGTTCCCTCATTTATTTACCCACCAAGGGGAAAACTTTACCAAAGGCTTTCCTTGTAATGGAAGCATCCTGTGAGTTTTTTTTTAAGCCAATATTCCATGGATGCATCTCTTAAGTGTTTGGATTTCATAACTTGACCTCAGTGTCCATCATTATAAAGTAATCTCTAAAGGATTTTAGTTGCAAATTTTGAGCTGAAGTGTTTTATGTGTTTAAACCCCATTCCCAACTTACTTGGAATTGGATACCCTATTCCATTTATAACTAGTGGAATTTCTTGGCGGGCTCCGTCCTATGGGAAGGATGCTGAAACACTTCTTTCTGATTTGGTTAAGATTCATTTTGGTCGCTGTGCTATAGACATCCAATACTCCTGTATGCTTTCTAGATAGATTAATAAAGGTTAATATATGAACCACAGGATAGTTACGGCCAAAATTTAAATGTCAATCATATGGTTTCAAGATGAAACCCAGGTATTTGAATTCTTGAAATAATTAATGGGAAATATGATTTTGGTCTGGTCTTTAAATTACTCTGCCAATCCACTTTACATTTCTGAAGACTTATTCATATTTATTACCATTCCTGTAGTCTTGCAATAGAGGTCCAAAAGCCCCTTAAGCTTTTCCAGCTCCCTAACAGAACTATTGACTGAAAATCAATGTGTCGTCTACCAAAAGTAAATGGGTGATATGAACGAGTTTGTTGCTTCAATCCCCTATAATCATGTTCTAGCATTTAATTAATTTAGAAAGTTTTCTTTATTGGGATAAATTGTTTTAAAAAATATTTCACATTTAGCTTTTATGATTTTTGATTTTCTATGTCCTATTTTTCTAGCAGCAAAACTCAGAAGCTCTATGATGTTACAAATCCTTCATAGCAACACTGCGGACTTTGTTTACCTCCACCAGTGGCAGAGGTTTCCTTGCTTGGATCAGCTTCTTCAAGTAAACTGAGAAAATCACTGGCTCTGTAAGTGACTTTAGGATTTTAGTATATTGTACTTTCGTCCAATTATCTTTAGCATTTGTTATTGATATCTGTGCAGACAGCTTTTTCTATGCTTCCATATTAGATTATTTAATAGCTTCTGATTAAGTCTTAAATAATCATTAGTATAGAAGCTAATGTGTATTTTCTTTAGACAACTTATGTTTTACTTCAGTGATTGTCTTCTAGATTCTTTATACATGGCTTCATTTTCATTTCCTAATAATATATACCTGTTCATATTTCTATCTGAAACTAGAACACATGAGCATTATATTTCTATCTGAAACTAGAACACAGGAGGTAATGTTGAGACTTCCCTTGCCAGTGTAGCTGCTGGAAGATCAATTGTATTGCTAGCTAGTGCATCTTGGTAAGAAATCTGTTTCTTGTCATGGAATATTTGTTTAGTTTTCCAACACCCCCCCTGGATTGGTGCAGACTAACATTACACATTAATTTTAGTGAACATAAGATTCCATATGATTTAGGAGTTTGTGGTGGAATATTACATATCTTATTGAATATTGAGACATCAATGGTTGTTGCAGGGGCTCCCATGCTACACAGGAAAAATCATTTAGTATGAGGATCCCATTTGTTCAGGGCTCCTCTAATCCTAAAACAAGTTCATCTCATTCACTTTCAGTGTCTCCAACATTAAATCTCCATGCCTTGGTGGTGGAAGCTACGACATCAGGGTTGATTTTTGATCCGAGGCAAGCTGTTGGTCAATAAGGGTGGGTAGTCATCAACGTTTATATCTAAAAAATATATTGATGCCAAACCTAATGCAATGAGTGGAACATATATAAAATTAAATTCACGTGTAAATACCGCTAGGGAAGCTTTCCATGGAAATAATGCCAGTTTAGTTTTGTAATAGTAATAATTATGTAGTTTGTAGATTGATATCTATCATAAATTTGTTTCAATATCATCATTGTCAACAAGCAATAACAAATTTATAAAGGGTGCTAGCTCAATGGTAGAGCACCTGCCTAATTATAGGCAGGAGGTTGGTGGTTCGATTCCTCCGTGCCCTATCATAAATTTGTGACTACAAAAATGACTAAATTCGTATATATACAACTATTAGTAGCTAATTTCCCATATATTAGTTGTATTTAGCTTATTCATTAATATGTTAACATCTAGTAGTTTATTTAGTCATATATTTGGTCATTAATAGTTGCAATCAGTGACTAAATCAGTGACTAACTCAGTGACTAAATCAATGACTAAATCCATGACTAAGTTAATGACTAAATCATTAACTATCAATGACTAAAACAATGACTAAATCATTGAATATCAATGAATAAATCATTGTCTATCAATGACTAAATCAATGACTACTAAGTCAAGCTATTAATGACTAGTGAAATACGACTAGCTATAAGATAATGGAAATTTGCTACTATTAGTCACCGACTCAAAAATAGTCATTTATAGCATGATTTTAGTTATTTTTTAGTCATTAATTTCTCATTTTCTACCAGTGTCTATAACATTGTGCTGCCGTGGTATCAGAAACATAAACCACTAGCTTCGTGATCGACGATCGGAAGCTCTATCATCTATCTTGTTGATGCTTTAAACAATTATGCTGCCGCAGTTGCAAACCTCATCAACTATCGCGTTGGTGCTTTAAACCACTATGCTGTCGCGGTTAGAAACATTATCAAATATCGCATCGATGCTTTAAACCATTGTGTTTCCGTAGTGTCGGCACTTTAGAGAACTAGCACGGGGACTTCACATAGTGAAAATCTCACATAGCATATGTGATCGTGGGATATTAAATAATACCCTTAATTTCCAGAGATATTGACCCAAACTCTTTTTGTTGAAACCCCCTCCCAATACTTAAAACCTCCTCCCCACCCCTTTTTATACCTGAATCCTTATAACAGACCCTACCCACCCCCATCCTAAACCCTTCATCCCCCCAATACCTGCAATATACTGGTTCAATTTTTACCCACAATATGAACTAACGTGATAGGATATTGGTCAACAAGTGAAGCCCTCATGAGACCTGGCTTCGCCATTGATGATCGGAAGCATTATGAACTATCTCATCACCACTTTAAAGAACTATGCCTCTGCAACATTGAAAGAGGATTTTTAACTCTGCGTGACTTTCTTGTAGCACTTCTGTGTAACTTTTTCTGGCTTACACTACAAGAAAATTCAGGTTAATGTTTTTCAAAAATCATGTGAATGATAAGGGTTTAAACTTGGTTTAGGAATCTCAATTAAACTTTTATGCTATTTTTCAGACTTTTTAATCCATATAAGCCTTATATAAGCCCTTTGATCATGAAATTAAGCCAAATTTTTTTAAAATAAACTAAGAAATCAAATAACATAAAAGCTATGTTACCACCAAGTTGTACTTAGTGGTCTTTTATCAAGTGAGCGTGGTGAACCGGATAGGGTTAACTTGTTCGGACTTCAAAAAGACGTTTGGAAGTACTTCTGGGAAGTGCTTGTTGTATCATATCACATATTCATACCCCATGGGGGAATTGTAATAAACGTTCTAGCATGATAGTGTTTATACAAGACTCGGTCTCTTAGACTTCATTTGTCAATCCGATCAGCCCAGGGTGTTTTTTCCCTTGGTTATTATTGGTTGTTGAATAAATGACTGATAATTTCTGAGTTTTTCACTCCATACCTCCAAAGTTGGGGTGGTCGGCTTGGCATTTAGGCCTATTGAGGTTATTAGAGTCTATGTGTCAATGTATAAGCATGCTAGACATCTTTTTGAGTCATATGAACATGTCTAAGTCCCCCTAGGTGTTTTTCAATTTTTCAATTTTTTAAATTTTTTCAGTGTTTTTTATTAAATTAAAATTTTCCAAAACTTAGGCTGTTTTTTAATAGTTTAATTGGAAAATTTGATTTTGTAATAAAAGTGGGCCAAATAATCGGTTTCAGTCATGTAGGTGCTCATTTTCAAGCTAAGAGCACCATGTAAACCCATGGACCCACTATTTCCTAAGTTTTGAGTGATCTTCCATCACTCAGGCCAGAAAACCCCAAAAATCAATTATTGATTATTTTAATTAATAAATTGATGAATAATGGAGCAAATCCAAAATCAATAAATCAATGGATTCTCAACCGATTTGACTGAAATCAATAAGATCTAGAGCAGATTGACTGGATCTGACAAATCCTTGACTGAAGGAGGGAATCAAATCAGATCCAGAGCTGATCTATAGTCATCTTCATGGGGAATTGCACCCTCTCTCTCTCCTCCACACGTGTGGACTCTCCTGGATGCTCTGTGGGCTGATATGTCAGTGTATAGATTGATGTGTCAGCTAATCAATCCCTCGGTTGACAAGTAGGCTCAGTACAGCTTCAGTTCTGCATTGATGAACTCTCCATCAGTTGATTTCACTTGATTCCATGCAAAATTGCGCCCCCCTTAGGCTAGATGGCTTGTAATTTGTATATATCCAGGCACAGCCTCCTCTTCCAAGCTAGTTAGAATTGGGATTGAGGTACTGCTGCTATTGTAACTCTATAATTCTTCATTTGAAATAAGAAAATATTTGGATTAAATATGGTGTGGTGTCATTGCATGTGTGGATGATTATTGCCATTGTTTTACTGAGGTAACCTGTATCTGTGGTCATTTTTTGCTAATTTCTTGTAGATCTGTGGTTAAGATTAGTAATTAGCTTATTACAATATTGATAGGAAAGGTGTTGTTCAATAATTTTATTGACTATCACTCTCCTTGGATGCATGTTTAGATATCTAGATTTAGCATGTCCTATAAGCTTATATGCATGTTATGTTGAATCTCTTTGTATGTACTAATCGGATCTCACAAGTTTCTTGGCAAGTTCTTTGATTTTAGCTAAGTTACAGGTTCATACTTTGGAGAGGATGCTGATCTGGTTTGCTTCTTCATTCTCCTCAAAACATTTCAAAGGCATAGTCCCTCGATATTCCACCTGAAATATCTACTGCGGATCTTCAAGGAAACCAACACTTTTCTCCTCTTCTTTCTCCCTCAAAATCAACACTTTACCCGGTTACTTGGTTCAGTTCATAGCTGTGATTTCATTTGGATCTGTTTCATCAAAGTAAAATATACATAGATCTGATATTTTGTAGCTCATAACCTAGATCTTACACTTAAAAAGGTTTCATAAGCATTCTAGATCTAGCTGTAGGGAAATCGTCTTTTTTGCATGAAAATTTAAAGGAAACTTGTAGATCGGATGCATTAGATTTATTTTCGCTGTTATAAAATTCAATATTATGCAATATCAGTGCATTTTTTTGGCTACACAAACAGCAAGACAAGATCCCAAGGAAATCTTGCTTTCCTTGGTTCCTTTTCTGCCTGTTTAGTTAGTTTTAACTTCATTTTGTGTGAGATAA
Source organism: Pseudotsuga menziesii (assembly GCA_001517045.1). Taxonomy (NCBI): domain Eukaryota; kingdom Viridiplantae; phylum Streptophyta; class Pinopsida; order Pinales; family Pinaceae; genus Pseudotsuga; species Pseudotsuga menziesii. The sequence continues at coordinate 85,050 of LPNX010985235.1, forward strand.
GGTAGGCTGATCCAAAGGTACCCTTAAAGTGATTTTGGGAATTTGTTATTTGAATATGCTTTCTTTATTTTGGCAGGTCTGACAGAAGGGAAATGAAGCTGCTGTCCGAAGTGGCCTCAGGAGTGCTCAAATCCCCCAAGGGGTCTCCTTTTTCACTAAAAACTCAAGACTTTTCCAAAGTTGTAAAATCTTGGTTTCAAAATGTATAAGGACCAAGAAGTTTCTGATAATTTCAGATCACTGATTCTGTAACCAATAATAAATAAAATTATCTTTGTAATAGGCTCTTTCGAGCCCATTCCCCATCTCCCTTGGGGGGATTTGTGTCGGTGCCTTTTTCGATGATTTTTGTTTATTTATTTTTTACTAGCCTTGATCTAATTTGCAGGGTAGTATAATTGATTTTGTTATTAATTCCATACTCCTTATATTACATTTCAAAGTAATCGTAATACTTACCCCACGATTTCCCAATTGACCCGAAAGGGGAAAGAGATTTGTGGTAGGATTAATTAAGAAACTAGAACTGTGTATCTGTTTTCCTTTTTCTATCATTTGTTTATCAGCAACTTTAAAATTAACCCCTCCTCGATTCCGCGATTGAGATCCACTTGGATCGAAAGAGGTTCTTGGAGGCTTTTCTTTTAAACAAGAACATCCAGTTTAAAACTTACTAAAATTGACAAGACTCCAGTGTGTATGCTCTACAATTGGCTGCGGTTAGTTCGATCAGTAAAGCTATATCAAAAGCACTTGGGTGACTAGTATAATTAGGACTCACTCTCCCCAACTGACAAACCATCATGTGAAAATCCAACACCTCGATCAAACCTCTACGGTTGAAAAATACCCAAAGGAAGCGGGAACTTCTGAAAAGTGACCTCAGGGCGCTGATATTTGTCACACCCTAATAGGTGCGTTATGAACAATAGCCCCAGAGACTCCATTTCAGCCCACATATTCCTTGCGGGTAGCCGTAAAGGTTTAGTTTTGGACATACTCCAAGTACTCTCGGGTATATCTGGAGTCCCCTTTTGCCTAATTTAATCAACTCATACTTCACATTTAACTTAAAACATACCAAGATGCAATCACAAAACATTCACTCCAAGCACATGCAAGCACATCCATCTTATTGATTTGACTCCATTTTAAGGCACTGGTCATTTTTGCTTCATATATACATTGTGTATCAGCTTTGTGCTTTCGTGTGTTTATTTTCATATCTCGTCATCTTTAGTTGTCTATAGTTAAAATATTCAAAATCTTAAGTAACTGATTCAGTTTAACATCATCACACTAAGAAATAATCCTTAGTAACTTAATACGGTCTACCCCCCTTGGCTTCGTTAGGAGTTGAGCCTAAATGGAGGAGTCAAGAACAAGGTGACAGCCTTGACTCGAGGCTTTCCCCCAAGGACACACCGAGTGGCTTGAAGATTTCTATCACGTGACCTAGGTGTGTGAAAGGCAGCAACACTTTTTGGTGCCGTTGCCGAGGATAAATATTTTTATTCCAGAGTATGACTTAGCTTAACTTTTTTCTAAACAATTAAAAAGATAAAAAAATTTGATTGATCTAGTCTTTAAAAAACATAAAAATTAAAACTTGATCCATCTGGCGACTCCACTGTCTAACATCCCTTCAAGAATTTCTACACGAAGAAACCGCCGACAATTATTCAATCCTCTCCCTGATCCCGAAAGGTTTATTAGGGAAATATTGAATAGGAAGACTTCTCGTAGAAACCTTGAATATTTAGGAAACCAATCCCTCTTAGATATCCATCACATATTTGTAGAGAGTCATACTTTCCAATCTCAAGAAATGATAGATTTTTACAAGCCCCTTGACTTTTATCAGATAGAAGGTGCTCCTCATAACATTCTGAATGATGCTATCAAGAAGCTCCCCAGGTTCGAGGGAAATAATGCTACCACTGCCAAGACTCATCTTCGAAAGTTTTAAAGGAACCTAGTCAGTTACCGCGATAATGTTTCCTCTAACCATGAAGATATCAAAATGAAGCTCTTTGCTTTATCCTTAGAGGATGATGCTGCAGAATGGTATGAAAACCTTGGTGATGATTCATATAAAACCCTTAATGAATTCCTAGCAGGTTTTAAGAAGAAATGGGGGGAAAAGAAAGAACCAAGACATTTGCTTGCTTCCCTTCATAATATAAAGAAGATGGATAATGAAACCATGGATGAATTTAATACTAAGTTCAGGCGTGTGGTTGCATACCTCCCTAGAGACATCAAGCCAAGGGATGCCTCCATCTTGATATCCTACATCTAAGCTTTCACTGGTGATTTGAGATACCAATTAAGGGATAAAGATCGGGTCGATCTAAAAACTTCTCATGATCTGGCCGAGAAAATAGAAAGGAATATGCAATCTTCGGGCAAATCAAACATTCCAGGTTACACCAAGGGAAACACTTTGTACAACAAAGAGAAGGGAAAGGCCATTGAATTAGAGGAAAAGGCAACCTCTAAACACCCCATGAAAAAGGTAACTAGTCTGTTGGAAAAATTCATGACAAACCAATCTGAGCAATTGAATAAAATCCATAACAGAATAGTTACATTGGAGAGAAATAATGGACCTAGGAGTTTTCAACCAAAACAAAATCAAGTATATCAAAGGAATTTTCCTCAAAAGAGCCTAGGATTCCAAACCAGTTAGACTCAACTAACTTGGTAGATGAAGTAATTCCATGGTGTAGACCTTGTGAGCAATTCCACCCATAAAGTACTTGCTACATAGCAAACCAGGTTATAGAACATGGGATGGAAGAGGTCAGTAATCAGGAAACAACATCAGGCAAGTCTGATCATGTGTACATGGTAGGACAAACCTATCCTCTATCAAACCAGCATTGGCAGCAGGCCACAGATTACGGTTTCGAGAAGGATCTCCTGTCTAACTTTTATGGTGTAATTCCTCCTCCAGAATAAATTAAGGAAATGAAGGAGGCTAGGTTCAAGGGAGCTGTGTATCAAAGAAGAGAAAAGCAATCACTGTCTAAACACTACAAGCCAAAGGTAACCACTCCTCCCCTCCCAGATCCTCCTATTGTCCCTGAGTCAAATATTGATATGCGAGAATGGATAAGTAGTGCTAAGATTCATGTTTATGCAACTGATGTCCTTGAAATTCTCGGTCAAAAAGAAAAGTTGTTGAAAGCATTAGAGGATAGTCAAAGTAAAGCTCATAATATTATCAAAGAGGATCCTCTTCCTAATAATAATACTATATTTGAAGCTGAACATATTGAACCCATAGATATGCCCATAGTCCTCAACAGTGTTGATTCGAGAAGAGAAGATCACCCACATTTTTATGTCTCCCTCTTAGTTGATAAAATTCTCCTTCACAACTGTATGTTAGATTCAGGTGCTTCATCAAATGTCATGACAAGAAAAATAATGGAGCAACTAAATCAAAGGGTCACCCAACCCTACCACAATGTTTGTGCCATGGATGCAAGAGAATTTGAAGTGGTGGGGATAATCTTAAATTTACAAGTTAAGTTGGATAAGTATCCTGATATCGACATGTCGATGGATGTGGTGGTGATAGATGTTCCAGATAATTGGGGTATGTTGTTATACAGAAAATGGGCCGCAACTCTTGGTGGGAACATTCAAATGGATTGCACATATGCTACTATACTTGAATCAGAGAACACTAGGGTGATTCTCCATAGAGAAACGCTGAGGAAACAGCATGTAGAAAACCCTAAGAAGCCCAGAAATGAATTTGTTCATTTCACTGATTATTTTGGAAACAATGCTATTTTGTCAAATTTCATGGCCCCCATTAAGGAAAACATTAAAAATGAAAAGATCGATGAAGTTTGGAAAATGTACTTTGATGGGGCTTATTCCAAAACCGAAAAGGGTGCGGGCATCGTGATCATATCTCCTTCAAATAAAGTCTACAACTTTGCATTCAGGTTAGAGTTTGAAGCATCAAACAATGTAGCCAAATATGAGGCATTGCTCCTAGGGTTAGAAATCACTAAAGATATGGGGATAAAGATGTTGAACATAAAAGGTGATTCAGATTTAGTTGTCCTCCAGATTAAGAATCGGTATCAATGCAAAAATGACAGACTAAGAAAGTATAGGAATGCCACATGGGACACTATGGAATGGTTTGATGCACCTAACATTCAAAAGGTCCATAGGGAAATGAATGGGTTAGCAGATAAATTAGCAGTAGCTGCATCCACCCTCTAGCCATCGGATGAAATGATTAATGGGAATGAAAAGATGGAAATAAATTTCAGACCTTCAATTCCAGATAATATAGACCACTAGCAAGTGTTCAAAGATGATGAGAAACTCTTGAGATTCATCCACAATCTACAAGAGTTTGAGGGTTGCAAGATTAGTTATCAGCAGGAAGGTAAAGAGTATCAAGAGTGCGAGGATAATGAAAGGAATCACATCCTGAGTATCCTTATAGCTTTCGAGAATCTTTTCGATCGTCAGGATCATCATAAAAAACAAAAAGAAGAAATAAAAACTGGGAATTATATGGAAATAAACATAGGAACTGACAAGGATCCCAATTTAATAAAAACTGGAAAAGGTACTTCGGAAAAGGAAAGGAACAACTTGATCAACCTAATCAAAGAGGTAAGAGATGTGTTGGCCTTCAGTTATGATGAGCTGAAAGCCTATAGGGAGGATGTGTTTCAACACACTATTCCCCTCACAGAAGAAGCTAACGAGGCCAAACCTTTCCAACAAAAACTTAGGAGAATAAATCCTAAGTTGGCCCCCATTGTGCAAAAGGAACATCAGAAGATGCTAGCAGAAGGGATCATAGCACCTACAAGGCATTCATCTTGGTGCTCCAACTTAGTTGTTGTTAGAAAGAAGAATGGGTCAATTAGAATATGTATAGATTTTAGAAATATGAATACATCATGCCTCAAAGATAATTACCCATTACCCGACATGGAAACTTTGCTGCAAAGAGTAACAGGATCACGAATGATCTCCATGTTGGATGGCTTTTCCGGTTATAACCAGGTGTTGGTAAATAAAGAAGATCAACATAAGATTACATTCACCACACCTTGGGGTACCTATAAATTTCTAAGAATGCCTTTTGGCTTATTGAATGCTGGTGCCACCTTCCAAAGAGCCATGGATTTTGCCTTCAAAGAACTTATAGGAAAATTAATTGAAATATATCAGGATGACTTAACTGTTTTTTCAAAAGAAATATCTAACCACATAAGTCATCTTAGGCAGGTTTGTATAAGATGTCGGAAATATGGTATTTCCTTGAATCCCGCCAAGTCAATCTTTGGGGTTGATGAAGGAAATTTGTTGGGGCACATCATTTCTAAAAATGGTGTCAAGGTTGATCCTGAAAGAATTGAAGCTATTAAGAAAGTCCCCTTGCCTCACAATCTAAAAGCTCTCCATTCCTTTAATGGTCAAATCAATTTCATAAGAAGATTCATCCCAAACTTAGCAGAATTAATGAAACCTCTACAAAAGCTATTAAAGAAAGATGCTAAGTTTGAGTTGACAGATGAAGGGAAAGATGCATTCAAGTCCATAAAAAATTCCATATCCATGTCCCCTGTCTTGACTAGTCCAGATTATTCCAAAGAATTCCAAATATTTTTCTTTGCCTCAGAAGACACCATTGATGGTGTTTTACTTCAAAAGAATAAGGAGGGACAAGAGAAACCCATAGCCTTTATGAGTAGAGCCTTACAAAATTCAGAATTGAAGTATACCACGATGGAGAAACATGCCTATGGTCTTGTCAAGTCCCTTAAACATTTCAGAACTTATATAGGTTACTCCAAAATCATTGGATATGTACCCCATGCAGCTGTTAAAGATATCATGTCCCAGTAGGATTGTCTAGGAATCAGGGGCAAGTGGGTTTCAAAAATTCAGGAATATGATTTGGAGATAAGACCTACTAAATTAATTAAGGGACAGGGTCTTGCAAAGATGTTGACCCAAGGAAATGAGAAGGCTTTAGGAGTAATCTGCCAGAACAGCAATTCAGAGAAAAATGTATCAGATGAGTTTCAGAGATTAGAGCAGCAACCCCGGTACACCGACATCATATTTTTCCTCCGCAACCTTACATGCCCCAATCACTTACTGGGTCATAAAAGAAGGGCATTAAGTTTAAAGGCAACTAAGTATTGCTTGACCAAAGATGGTTTGGGTTGGAGAAACATAGATGGTTTGATACTTAGATGTGTCGATGAACCTGAGTCCAAGAAACTCATGGTTGAGTTCCATTCAGGATTTTGTGGTGGACATTTTGCAGCTAAAACAACCGCCCACAAAATCCTTAGAGCAGGATACTATTGGCCAAACCTATTTTCAGATGTGCACAAGGCTGTCAGAGTTTGTCCCCAGTGTCAGTTATTCACCGGAAAGCAACAAATGAAAGCCTTGCCTCTAAATCGAATAGTAGTCCAAGCCCCTTTTCAACAATGGGGGCTTGACTTCATCGGTAAGTTCAAGGATAACTCAAGCAATGGTTACTCTTGGATTCTTACCACCACGGATTATTTTACCAAGTGGGTAGAGGTGATACCCACCAAAAAGGCAACCGATGCCATAGTCATGGATTTCCTAGAAAACAAAATCATCACAAGATTCGGTGTGCCAGCTAGAATAATCACGGATAATGGACCATGCTTTGTTTCTTTCGAGATGTCGTTATTTTGTTTCAAGTACAGCATTATCCTATCTCACTCATCTAATTACTATCCCCAAGGAAATGGTCTAGCAGAATCAAGTAACAAGAACTTAATGACCATAATCAAAAAAATTGTGGGTGACAATAAGAAGTCTTGGGGTAGCAAAATCAAATTGGCATTATGGGCCGACATGATCACTAAGAAAATATCAACAGGGAGGAGCCCTTTCAAACTAATATATGGCCTTGATGTTACCTTACCAGTCCATCTAAAGCTTCCAGTTTATCAGCTCCTCCAGACATTCAGCTCAGATCAAGAGGCCATCCAGAATAGAATAAACCAGTTGTTCGAGCTAGATGAGAGCATAAGAGACTCTCTTGACCATAGTATAAAAAATTCATACAAGGTCAAGAGAGCCTTTGATAAGTCTACCCGGCGAGGTTCCTTCGAAGTAGGTGACATGGTTCTACGTTGCGACAAATGACGGGAAAAACCTGGGAAAAATGGAAAGCTCGATAGCCTATGGTTGGGACCGTACATCATCGATGAAATAGCAGGAACGGACTCCTTCTATCTAAATGACTTGGAAGGAGAAATACTGAGCTTACCAGTGAATGGTTTCCTCCTCAAGCTATTTTTCGCCGAGATAGTTTGATGCCTTTAGTGGCATCGGTGGTTTTAGGGCCAATTTCTAAACCTTGCCCTGCATGTATTTCTAAATTGTATATATCATATTGTTGTATTATAGTTATTTTGTACCATGTTGAAAATTTTCCTTTGTATATTAGTTTGTAAAATATTCCTTTTTGTACATTATAGATTAATTATGTACATTAGTTTGTTTTTATAGCTAATTTTTTCTTATATATACATGTTACTAACAAACTCTAATTGCCTTGCAGGACCCAGAGATTCCAGAGTTCTCACATCCTCTGCTTTGAACAGAAGATCAGTCAGAGAATGTGTCCCAGATGGAGCTAGAATGTTACCACATAAGTTGTACTTAGTGGTTTTTTATCAAGTGAGCCTGGTGAACCGGATAGGGTTAACTTGTTCGGACTTCAAAAAGACCTTTGAAACTACTTCTGGGAAGTGCTTGTTGTATCATATCACATGTTCATACCCCATGGGCGAATTGTAATAAATGTTCTAGCATGATAGTCTCTGTAAAAGACTCGGTCTCTTACACTTCATTTGTTAATCCGATCAGCCTAGGGTGTTTTTTCCCTTGGTTGTTATTGGTTGTTGAATAAACGGTTGATAATTTCTGAGTTTTTCACTCCATACCTCCAAAGTTGGGGTGCTTGACTTGGCATTTAGGCCTATTGAGGTTAGTAGAGTCTATGTGCCAATGTATAAGCATGCTAGACATATTTTTGAGTCATATGAACATGTCTAAGTCCCCCTAGGTGTTTTTCAATTTTTCAAATTTTTAATTTTTTCAGTGTTTTTTATTAAATTAAATCTTTCCAAAACTTAGGCTATTTTTTAATAGTTTAAGTGGAAAAATTGATTTTGTAATAAAAGTGGGCCAAATAATCGGTTTCAGTCATGTAGGTGCTCATTTTCAAGCTAAGAGCACCATGTAAACCCATGGACCCACTATTTCCTACGTTTTGAGTGATATTCCATCACTCAGGCCAGAAAGCCCCAAAAATCAATTACTGATTATTTTAATTAATAAATTGAAGAATAATGGAGCAAATCCAAAATCAATAAATCAGTGGATTCTCAACCGATTTGACTGAAATCAATCAGATCTAGAGCAGATTGACTGGATCTAACAAATCCTTGACTAAAGGAGGGGATCAAATCAGATCCAGAGCTGATATACACTGGTCTTCATGGGGAATTGCACCCTCTCTCTCTCCTCCACATGTGTGGACTCTCCTAGATGCTTTGTGGGCCGATGTGTCGATGTATGGATTCATGTGTCAGCTCAATCAAGCCCCTGGTTGACAAGTAGGCTCAGTACAGCTTCAGTTCGGCATTGATGAACTCTCCATCAGTTGATTTCACTTGATTCCATGAGGAATTATGCCGCCCCTGGACTAGATGGCTTGTAATTTGTATATATCTAGGCACATCCTCCTTTTCCAAGCTAGTTAGAACTAGGATTGAGGTGCTGCTGCTATTGTAACTCTATAATTCTTCATTTTAAATAAAGAAAAGATTTGGAGGCAATACGGTGTGGTGCCATTGCATGTGTGGATGATTATTGCCATTGTTTTACTGAGGTAACCTGTATCTGTGGTCCTTTTTTGCTAATTTCTTCTAGATCTATGGTTAAGATTGGTAATTAGCTTATTACAAACTTGATAGGAAAGGTGTTGTTCAATAAGTTTATTGACTGTCACTCTCCTTGGATGCATGTTTAGAGATCTAGATTTAGCATATCCTATAAGCTTATATGCATGTTATCTTGAATCTCTTTGTATGTACTAATCGGATCTCACAAGTTTCTTGGCAAGTTCTTTGATTTCAGCTGAGTTGTAGGTTCATACTTTGGAGAGGATATTGATCTGGTTTGCTTTTTCATTCTCCTCAAAACATTTCAAAGGCATAGTCCCTTGACATTCCACCTAAAAGCTCTACTGCGGATCTTCAAGGAAACCAACACTTTTCTCCTCTTCTTCCTCTCTCAAAATCAACACTTTACCCGATTACTTGGTTCAGTTCATAGATATGATTTCATTTGGATCTGTTTCATCAAAGTAAAATATACATATATCTGATATTTCATAGCTCATAACCTAGATCTTGCACTTAAAAAGGTTTCATAAGCATTCTAGATCTAGCTGTAGGGAAATCATCTTTTTTGCATGAAAATTTGAAGGAAACTTGTAGATCGCATGCATTAGATTTCCTTTCACTGTTATAAAATTTAAATTTCTACAATATCAGTGCATTTTTGTTGGCTGCACAAACAGCAAGCCAATATCCCAAGGACATCTTGCTTTCCTTGGTTCTTTTTCTGCCTGTTTAGCTAGTTTTAACTTCATTTTTTGTGAGATAAGGTAGGCTGATCCAAAGGTACTCTTAAAGTGATTTTGGTCATTTTTTATTCTAATATGCTTGCTGTATTTTATCAGGTCTGAAATAAGGGAAAGGAATCTGCTTTCCGAAGTGGCCTCAGGAGTGCTCAAACCCCCCAAGGGTCTCCTTTTTCACTAAAAACTCAAGACTTTTCCAAAGTTGTAAAATCTTTGTTTCAGCCTATATAAGGACCAAGAATTTTCTAATAATTTTAGTTCACTGATTCTGTAACCAATAATAAATAAAATTATCTTTGGAATAGGCTCTTTCGAGCCCATTCCCCATCCCCCCTGGGGGGATTTGTGTCGGTGCCTTTTTCGTCGATTTCTGTTTATTTATTTTTTACTAGCATTGATATAATTTGCAGGGTAGTATACTTGATTTTTTTATTAATTCTATACTCCATATCTTACATTTCAAAGTAATCGTAATACTTACCCCACGATTTCTCGATTGACCCGAAAGGGGAAAGAGATTCGCGGTAGGATTAATTAAGAAACTAGAACTGTGTATCTGTTTGCCTTTTTCTATCATTTGTTTATCATCAAATTAAAAATTAACCACTCCTTGATTCCCCGATTGAGATCCACTTGGATTGAAAGAGGTTCTTCTAGGCTTTTCTTTTAAACAAGAACATCCAGTTTAAAACTTACTAAAATTGACAAGACTCCAGTGTGTATGCTCTGCACTTGGCTGTGGTTCATCCGATCAGTCAAGCTATATCAAAAGCACTTGGGTGACTAGTATAATTAGGAATCACTCTCCCCACCCTCTCTGACAAACCATCAGGTAAAAATCCAACACCTCGATCAAACCTCTACGGTGGCAAAATACCCAAAAGGAAGAGGGAACTTCTGAAAAGTGACCTTGAGGCACCGATCTCTGTCACACACTAATGGGTGTGTTATGAACAATAGCCCCAGAGACTCCATTTCAGCCCACATATTCCTTGCGGGTATCCATAAAGGTTTAGTTTTGGACATACTCCAAGTACTCTCGGGTATATCTGGAATCCCCCTTTGCCTAATTTAATCAACTCATACTTCACATTCAACTTAAAACATACCAAGATGCAATTGCAAAACATTCACTCCAAGCACATGCAAGCACATCGATCTTATTGATTTGACTCCATTTTAAGGCATTGGTCATTTTTGCTTCATATATACATTGTGTATCAGTTTTGTGCTTTCATGTGTTTATTTTCATATCTCGTCATCTTTAATTGTCTATAGTTAAAATATTCAAACTCCTAAGTAACTGATTCAGTTTAACATCATCACACTAAGAAATCATCCTTAGTAACTTAATAGGGTCTACCCCCCTTAGCTTCGTTAGGAGTTGAGCCTAAACGGAGGATTCAAGAACAATGTGATAGCCTTGACTCGAGACTTTCCCCCAAGGACACACTGAGTGGCTTGAAGATTTTTGTCACGTGACCTAGGTGTGTGAAAGGCGGAAACACTTTTTGGCGCCGTTTCCGAGAATAAATCTTTTTATTCCCGAGTACTACTTAGCTTAAATTTTTTCTAAACAACTAAAAATATAAAAAACTTTTGATTGATCTAGTCTTTAAAAAACATAAAAATTAAAACTTGATCCATCTGGTGACTCCACTGACGAACATCCCTTCAAGAATTTCTACCCGAAGAAACTGGCGACAATTATTCAATCCTCTCCCTGATCCCGAAAGGTTTATTAGGGAAATATTGAATAGGAAGACTTCTCATAGAAACCTTGAATATTTAGGAGACCAATCCCTCTCAGATATCCATCACATATTTGTAGAGATTCATACTTTCCAATCTCAAGAAATGACAGATTTTTACAAACCCCTTGACTTTTCTCAGATAGCAGGTGCTCCTCATAACATTTCGAATGATGCTATCAAGAAGCTCCCCAGGTTCGAGGGAAATAATGCTACCACTGCCAAGACTCATCTCTGAAAGTTTGAAAGGCACCTAGTTAGTTACTGCGATAATGTTGCCTCTAACCATGAAGATATCAAAATGAATCTCTTTGCTTTATCCTTAGAGGATGATGCTACGGAATGGTATGAAAACCTTGGTGATGATTCATATAAAACCCTTAATGAGTTCCTAGCGGGTTTTAAGAAGAAATGGGGGGAAAAGAAAGAACCAAGACATTTGCTTGCTGCCCTTCATAATATAAAGAAGATGGAGAATGAAACCATGGATGAATTTAATACTAAGTTCAGGCATGTGGTTGTGGACCTTCCTAGAGGCATCAAGCCAAGGGATGCCTCCATCTTGATATCCTACATCGAAGCTTTCACTGGTGATTTGAGATACCAATTAAGGGATAAAGATCCGGTCGATCTAAAAACTGCTCAAGATCTCGCTGAGAAAATAGAAAGGAATATGCAATATTCGGGAAAATCCAACATTCCAGGTTACACCAGGGGAAACACCTGGTAGATGAAGTAATTCCATGGTGTAGACCTTGTGAGAAATTCCACCCAGAAATTACTTGCTACATAGCAAACCAGGTTATAGAACATGGGATGGGAGAGGTCAGTAATTAGGAAACAACATCAGGCAAGTCTGATCATGTGTACATGGTAGGCCAAACCTATCCTCTATCAAACCAGCATTGGCAGTAGGCCATGGATTATGGTTTCGAGAAGGATCTCCTATCTAACTTTTATGGTGTAATGCCTCCTCCGAAAGAAATTAAGGAAATGAAGGAGACCAGGTTCAAGGGAGCTGTGTATCAAAGAAGAGAAAAGCAAGCACCATCTAAACACTACAAGCCAAAGGTAACCACTCCTCCCCTCCCAGATCCTGCTATTGTCCCTCAGTCAAATATTGATATGGGAGAATGGATAAGTAGTGCTAATATTCATGTTTATGCAACTGATGTCCTTAAAATCCCCAGTCAAAAAGAAAAGTTGTTGAAAGCCTTAGAGGATAGTCAAAGTAAAGCTCATATTATTATCGAAGAGGATCCTCTTCCTAATAATAATGCTATATTTGAAGATGAACATATTGAACCCATAGATATGCCCATAGTCCTCAACAGTGTTGATCCGAGAAGAGAAGATCACCCACCTTTTTATGTCTCCCTCTTAGTTGATAAAATTCTCCTTCATAACTGTATGTTAGATTCAGGTGCTTCATCAAATGTCATGACAAGAAAAGTAATGGAGCAATTAAATCTAATGGTCACCTGACCCTACCACAATGTGTGTGCCATGGATGCAAGAGAAGTTGAAGTGGTGGGGATAATCTTAAATTTACAAGTTAAGTTGGCTAGGTATCCTGATATCGACATGTCAATGGATGTGTTGGTGATAGATGTTCTAGATAATTGGGGTATGTTGTTATCCACAAAATGGGCCGCAACTCTTGGTGGGCACATTCAAATGGATTGGACATATGCTACTATACCTGCATCAGAGAACACTAGGGTGATTCTCCATAGAGAAAAGCTGAGGAAAGGGCATGTAGAAAACCCTAAGAAGCTCGGAAATGAATTTGTTCATTTCATTGATAATTTTGGAAACTATGCTATTTTGTCCAATTTCATGGCCCCCATTAAGGAAAACATTAAAAATGAAAAGATCGATGAAGTTTGGTAAATGTACTTTGATGGGGCTTATTCCAAAACTGGAAAGGGTGTGGGCATCGTGATCATCTCTCCTTCAAATAAAGTCTACAACTTTGCATTCAGGTTAGAGTTTGAAGCATCAAACAATGTAGCCGAGTATGAGGTATTGCTCCTAGGGTTAGAAACCGCTAAAGATATGGGGATAAAGATGTTGAACATAAAAGGTGATTCAGATTTAGTTGTCCTCCAGATTAAGAATCGGTATCAATGCAAAAATGACAGACTAAGAAAGTATAGGAATGCCACATGGGACACTATGGAATGGTTTGATGCACTTAACATTCAAAAGGTCCATAGGGAAATGAATGGGTTAGCAAATAAATTAGCAGTAGTAGCATCCACCCTCCAGCCATCAGATGAAATGATTAATGGGAATGGAAATATGGAAATAAATTTCAGACCTTCAATTCAAGATAATTTAGACCACTGGCAAGTGTTCAAAGATGATGAGCAACTCTTGAGATTCATCCACAATCTATAAGAGTTTGAGGGTTGCAAGATCAGTTATCAGCAGGAAGGTAAAGAGTATCAGGAGTGCGAGGATGATTAAAAGGAATCACATCCCGAGTAGCCTTATAGCTTTCGCAAATCTTTTCGATCGTCAGGATCATCATAGAAAACAAAAAGAAGAAATAAAAACTGGGAATTATATGGAAATAAACATAGGAACTAACAAGGATCCCAAGTTAATAAAAATTGGAAAAGGTACTTCAGAAAAGGAAAGGAACAACTTGATCAACCTAATCAAAGAGTATAGAGATGTGTTGGCCTTCAGTTATGATGATCTGAAAGCCTATAGGGAGGATGTGTTTCAACACACTATTCCCCTCACAGAAGAAGCTAAAGAGGCCAAATCTTTCCAACAAAAAATTAGGAAAATAAATCCGAAGTTGGCCCCCATTGTGCAGAAGGAACTTCAGAAGATGCTAGCAGCAGGGATCATAGCACCTACAAGGCATTCATCTTGGTGCTCCAACTTAGTTGTTCTTAGAAAGAAGAATGGGTCAATTAGAATATGTATAGATTTTAGAAATCTGAATACATCATGCCTCAAAGATAATTACCCATTACCTGACATGGAAACTTTGCTTTAAAGAGTAACAAGATCAAGAATGATGTCCTTGTTGGATGGATTTTCCGGTTATAACCAGGTGTTGGTAAATAAAGAAGATCCACATAAGACTACATTCACCACACCTTGGGGTACCTATAAATTTCTAAGAATGCATTTTGGCTTATTGAATGTTGGTGCCACCTTCCAAAGAGCCATGGATTTTGCCTTCAAAGAACTTATAGGCAAAATAATTGAAATATATCAAGATGACTTAACTGTTTTTTCAAAAGAAAGATCTAACCACATAAGTCATCTTAGGCGGGTTTGTATAAGATGTCGGAAATATGGTATTTCCTTGAATCCCTCCAAGTCAATCTTTGGAGTTGATGAAGGCAAGTTGTTGGGGCACATCATTTCTAAAGATGTGTCAAGGCTTATCCTGAGAGAATCGAAGCTATTAAGAAAGTCCCCTTGCCTCACAATCTAAAAGCTCTCGAGTCCTTTAATGGTCAAATCAATTTCATAAGAAGATTCATCCCAAACTTAGAATAATTAATGAAACCTCTACAAAAGCTATTAAATAAAGATGCTAAGTTTGAGTGGATAGATGAAGGGAAAGATGCATTCAAGTCCATAAAAAATTCCATATCCATGTCCCCGGTCTTGATTAGTCCATATTATTCCAAAGAATTCCAAATATTTTTCTTTGCCTCAAAAGACACCATTGCCAGTGTTTTACTTCAAAAGAATAAGGAGGGGCAAGAGCAACCCATATCCTTTATGAGTAGAGCCTTACAAAATTCAGAATTGAAGTATACCATGATGGAGAAAGAGGCGTATGCTCTTGTCAAGTCCCTTAAACGTTTCAAAACTTATATAGGTTACTCCAAAATCATTGGATATGTACCCCATGTAGCTGTTAAAGATATCATGTCCAAGCAGGATTGTCTAGGAATCAGGGGCAAGTGGGTTTCAAAAATTCAGGAATATGATTTGGAGATAAGACCTACTAAATTAATTAAGGGACAAGGTCTTGCAAAGATGTTGACCCAAGGAAATGAGAAGGCTTTAGGAGTAATCTTCCAGAGCAGCAATTCAAAGCAAAATGTAGCAGATGAGTTTTAGAGATTAGAGAAGCACCCCTGGTACACCAACATCATATTTTTCCTCCACAACCTTACATGCCCCGATCACTTACTGGGTCATAAAAGAAGGGCATTAAGGTTAAAGGCAACTAAGTATTGCTTGACCAAATATGGTTTGGGTTGGAGAAACCTAGATGGTTTGATACTTAGATGTGTCGATGAACCTGAGTCCATGAAACTCATGGTTGAGTTCCATTCAAGATTTTGTGGTGGACATTTTTCAGCTAAAACAACCGCCCACAAAATCCTTAGAGCAGGCTACTATTGGCCAAACCTATTTTTAGATGTGCACAAGGCTGTCAGAGTTTGTGCCCAGTGTTATTTATTCATCGGAAAGCAACAAATGAAAGCCTTGCCTCTAAATCCAATAGTAGTCCAAGCCCCTTTCCAGCAATGGGGGCTTGACTTCATCGGTAAGTTCAAGGATAAATCAAGCAATGGTTACTCTTGGATTCTTACCTCCACGAATTATTTTACCAAGTGGGTAGAGGCGATACCCACCAAACAGGCAACCAATGCCATAGTCATGGATTTCCTAGAAGACAAAATCATCACAAGATTCGGTGTGCCAGCTAGAATAATCATGGATAATGGCCCATGCTTTGTTTCTTCTGATATGTCGTCTTTCTATTTCAAGTAGGGCATTATCCTATCTCACTCATATAATTACTATCCCCAAGGAAATGTGTAATGTCCCCGGTATCGACCCTGTTTGCATGATGTATATAATGTAATTAATAATGGTGAGGAGCTCAAGGAAAAAGCCCCACCATCGATTTGGCTGTGTATGTTTCGGCAATGAGGATAATTGCCGATGGTATGTCGTGCTACCCAGCACATTTTAATGTGGCATCATGTAAAACCGCACATCAAATAAAATAAACCACAACCAGCTACGGCAGTGCAACGTTGAATGAAAAGGGCATGGTTCGAAAGGATAAGGGGTGGGGGAATGTCAAACCTTGGTTTATGGGGGAAAAACCCATGTTTTATTACCTTGGGGTTTTGCCACCTTTGTTGTTTGTCAACCTCTTTCATGCTTCAGAGCTGGTGGTTGAGGAGATATGGCTGAGTGGTTGAGGGTAGTTATTGCCTTTGGGAGTGGGGTGGCAGGGCTGTCAGCTCCATACCCACATCCACACTCCACCCATGTCTGTCCATTCTTCTCCCTCACGCACCCTTCCCTGTACAGTTCACTCTCACCACGATTTTGGGTCGGTTGGTTAGTTCTTCCTCACGCGCAGGCTGGGATTGTGCGTCTTGTTCCTCCTCACTCACTGGTCGCGGCTCTTCTTTGGTTGGTGTGCGTAGCAAGAAGGTAGAATGGCCTCAAGGGCCCGAATTCTCTTGGTATGTGCCCAGACCGTGGTTTTTAATCCACGATTTCTGCTTGCTGTTGATTTTCACCCACGATTTGGGGTTGCTGTCATTTCTTTCATGACTGTTGGATGCTGCTGAGTCGTTTTCATGTTGTGAGCCGTGCTCTTTGCCTGTGTTTTGGGGCTGTGTCTTCCCCGTGTGTTTTGCTGGCTGTGGGTTCCAATTTCGTTTTGGACCACTGAACATTGCCAATCCGTTGGATGTGTTTTCCTCTGTCCACGCTGAGAGCTGGCCTCTCCTCTGTTCATGGACTGTGTGATGCTTCCCAACCATTCTATTGAGGAATTGT